>OY978218.1:42370825-42584355 GCA_963854785.1 Vaccinium vitis-idaea | reverse complement strand
CATACGGAGAGAGAGGGGAAAAGGGTCTCTAGGGTTTGGTGCTGCTGCTGCTCCGGTTTCGAAGTAATTTTTGGGGGAATGGTAGCGTTTTGTTTATAAGTCCAATACTCACATTGGCCCACTTTGTATGCAAAATTGGGGCCCTCTCACCGCGTGTCCTCTTTGTTAAGCCTTGTTGGCGGTTAACCACTAGATCACCCCCTCCACGTGGCTTACGATCTATGGTGTGTTTGGGAGGCAACTTATCACTTTTTTAATTTCTCATTATTTCATTTTAGTTGTTTGGTTCACCCTCGATGAGGGTGTGCTCGTTCTATATCTTAATTCGATGATCGAAATCATTCATTCTGTCCAAATTCACTTGTTAGGAGGTCACGCAAAAATTTAGCTCAATCAAATATAGGTAACTATTTCATCTAGAGTTTTTTTTTTTTTAAATCCTCGCTAAAAAAAATTGAACTTTTACATCAAGGGCTTACCGATATTGGATTGAAATCAATTTTTGCATAGGCTCCAAAGAAATGAATCTAGACAAAATGAGCGGTTTTGATTCTTGATGTGAGTCATAAAATAAGCACACCCTCGTCGAGGGTGAACAAATTTACTCTCTCCAAAATGCATTTTTAGGACTTATTTGATAACACAGCACTTAAAAACTGAATCAATTAAGTAATAAGTGATTAAGTAGATTTGATAACCATATTTTATATTATTTAACAGATTAAGTGTCACTTAAAATGTATGCTAAAAATTTGATAAAAAAATAAATAAATAAGTAGCTTTTAGCTACTTAATTTTCTGGCTGAATTCTCATGTGCTTATAATCAAACATCACACCACCACTGTCACCGCCGTCGTGCCGCTGTTACCACCACCGCAACTACCACTCCACCACACCACCACTGCCACGCCACCGCCACAACCACCACCAGTGCACCATCGCCGCCTCCGCCACGCCGCTACCACCATAACCACAACTACTACCACCACCACTGCCACCGCCACCGCCATTACCCATATACCAGCACCGCTATTGTCATGCCACCGCCATCACTCCACCAGCAATCCACCCAGCCCACCACCACCACTACCACACCACAACCATCACACTACACCACTATTACTCCAATGTCACCACAACTCACCATCATTTCACCACCACCTTTACTCCACTACCACCGTTACAACAACCACCGCCACCACCCCAATCACCACTCCACCACCACCACAAATACATGATGATCATTAGTAAAATTAAGAGACAATTAGAAGAAAAAAAATCTTTTTTTTTAATTCAGTGCTTAGTACGTTTATCAAACAGCTTTTCAACTTAAAAATTCAGTATTTAGTTTTCAGTACTTATTTTTTCAGCTTTCAGTTTTATCAAATAGCACCTTAGTTTTTGATGAATGAGAGCAAAAAGCAAAAGTAGAGGGAGAGGGTTCTCATTTTTCACTTTTTTCATTTTGGTTAATAAACATATACAAAGTGTATTATGCTCAATCTCTTAAACCCTACTTCTATTACAAAATGAATTGTGCTAATATCTCACATACACTTTTGTAAATTCAACAATACATTCTGACCATATTCTAAAAAGTAAAAGAATGCAAATTGAAAAAGGTCAAAAGCCAAAAAAGAGACTTCTAAACGCCCCCTAAAATAATACTATGAAAACTTCATTTAACACGAGAGTGTGGAAAACATTCTCCTCTACAAAAATAACGATAAAGAGTATTTTTTTATACGATTACCTTCATCTTAATTTGATTGATTTGAACTCTGCGATCATGTTCATCAAAACAAAAAAAAAAACTCTGCGATCATGTTTTATTATCAGATCAAACAATGCATAATTGGACAATTTTTATTGAATGAGAAATATTCAAATGGTACTCTATCTGTCGTATTCATTGTTGTCCATAAAATATAATATGAAAATTTCGAAGTTTTTTTAGACATCGCTTTTTGTGAGTTACTATTACTTTGCCTGATAAAGATGTAACCATTCTAATGCAATATCTTGGTCATTTCTTTCTATGCATAGTTGTTAAATTTTTTGGAGGGTTCCAACATAAAACAAATTTGCGATATGTTTATGTGAGCGATGTGGGATAAAGTCTAACAATCTCCTCACATGCAGCCAAAATACAATCCTCTCTTCTTCTTCTTCTTCTTCTTCTTCTTCTTCTTCTTCTTCTTCTTTTTTTTCCAAGTTGTAATTTTATTTATTATTATGTGTTTATAGAGTGTCTGTTTAATAATGTAGATTAAAGAGAAAGTAATAAAGTAAAGCAGCAATAAACTCTTGGAGAATGCCAGGTTTAGTTCAAAAAGGAGAACTTCTCTCTATTCTGGCTTGCTGATGCATGGAAGAGAACCTCATCTTTTGCGGATCCGGGGATCCCGTAGTGCGGCTCCGCACTATAGGGTTGTAGGGCGGCCAAAACTACGTCGTTTTGGATGTGCAAAGAGAACACCACTACTTAATCCCTCAAAATTACGTCATTTTAACCTAGTTTATTTGTTGAATTCCAAAATGTGAGCATTTTTAAGTGGGTGTTAATTTTCTTCGAAATCAAATTTGATTTTTTATTTCTTCTATACGTGAACATAAAAGTCACTTATTTTAGATTGAGGTTGGTTTTTTTTTTTTTTTTTAGGAGTAGAAGTTTTTTCCCCTAAAACCTAGTTCTCAAGACAAAAAGTCTACAATTAAACACATTTTTAAACTTCTTAATTTTTGGGCTTCCTTAGGTTTTGTAGAACTAATGCCCGTTCGAGATGAGAAGGGTTTACAGTGTATAAGAATAAGAGTCAAGATTTGTAAATTGCCAATTGTGCATAGAAATTATAAATGATGTCACTTGTTATATTTAGAGGGTTTCTCACAAAAACACACCTACAATAGTACTAGTGAATGTCCGTGCTTAAAGATACTTTGTAAAAACTAGTATTTCAACAAAATAGATTAATTTAATTAGCTAATGTTGTCCTATACAAATTTAAAGTCTCAAACAATTTTCTAGATTTTTAAAAGCCCACAAAAAGAATATTAGTGTTAAAATTGACATAATCCCAAGTGAGAGAAAATGATGTGATTCTAAACCTTTGCACACCCAAAACGACATAGTTTTGGCCGCCCTACAACCCCGTAGTGCGGAGGCGCACTACGGGATCCCTGAATCCATCTTTTGCAGCTTTGTTGGGAGATGCTTGTTTTTGGGCTTCTTTCTTTATATTCTGAAACACGGTTATAGTATTTGCTATATTTTTTGGTTCATGTCTTATCATCCTTTTTTGTCCAAGTGGCAAATGAGTGTCGCTTGAGTGGGTGTCAACCTAGTTGGGATGCTCTCATGTGTTGTGATGTTGTTGTCTTGGTTCCATTTAATCATTGTAATTCTTTTTTATTTGATTAATAAAATTTCTTTCCCCTTCAAAAAAAAAAAAAAACAACAATAAACTCTTATTTTCTTGAACTTAGAAGGGAATTGAAAAAACCCTATACTTTTCATTACAAAACCAATAAAACCGCAAAGGAATCATCGTGTCACATACTGAAAGATAGTACAATAGGTTTGGGTCAAATTTCCGGTGTTCATTAGTTCAATGAAAAGAAGCAGCACAAAATGCTCGAGCAAGCCTGGCGATTTTTCAGTAGCTATAAAATATATCATCGGCTAAGGTTTAGATGTAACCACACATTTATATTTTAGACACCCCAAAGCATGTTTGAGTAGAGAAGATTTTTTAGTGAGGTTTTTGCTTTGAGTCTTGGAGTTTAAGTGCGATAGATTAATCGATGAGCAACATACACAACTTTAGGAGTTTCTACATCTTTGTTCTCAACTTATTTGAGTTTGTCTAGGTGGATTTCTAAAGAGTATTGGAAGACTTGTGGATTCAAGGCAGCGGCGGTGAATTACTGGGCATGGTGAACGTGGATTCGGCAAGTAAGTCTTAGGAAGACTATGAGGATTCAAATCATAAGGTGAGATTACTTGTAATTACACAACATGTATAGTACATTGATTCCTTCTTGTAATTACACAACATGTATAGTACATTGATTCCTTCTCGTAATTTTTACTCATTCAGGGGTTTTCCACGTATATCTAGTGTTCACCTGTTTGATTGCTTTTCCTTTATGATTGGTTTATTTATTGATTAGTTTTTTTTATTGAGGTATAAAACTTAGCAAATTATTAAATCTAGATGATCTAGGGTTTTATAGTTGTAAACTATTATATCTTTGAAGCTAGACATCTCAATTTGGTGGCCAAGAAATCTTTAGAATAAATGAAACTGAAGACTTTAACCTCTTCATACTTACTAGATCCATGAAAGGTTGAAGCAAACAATACTTAGGGGTGCTTTGGCAAAAAAAAAAAAAGTGTTTTTTTGGTTTTTTTGTTTTGTCCTTATTCAAATTTTTTTTGCATTTGTTAGTTTTGCGTCAAGTTTTTGTGGTTTATGAATTCGTCTTGACGAGAAGAATCCAAAGAGTATAAAATTATAGTCAAAACTATTTATTTATTTATTTAATAAAGCCAAAATTAAACTAATAAATTGGTTTATTTTCGGCTTTATTCAAAAAAATATTACTTTTGATCATAATTTTATACTCTTTGGACTCGTCTCGTCAAGATGAATCCATAAACCATGAAAAATTAACGCAAAACTAACAAATGCAAAAAATATAAAAAAATTTGAATAAAGACAAAATGAAAAAACCACTTTTTTTTTTTTTGCCGAACCACCCCAAGCCCGTAAACAAAAGGCCAGTGTGATGTCTACTATGTCATCCAAAACCAAAAGTTTCCATTTGTTGGATGCATATAGAATTTGAAAAGTAAAAAAAGTCTATTTACCCATTACTACACAACATCTCAACATAGAAAACAAATATGAGGGGGAATCATTTGAAATACATAGATTAGGGTTTCGTTGGCGAAGTTCAAGGAAAATAGTACAAAATTGAGAAATCGGGATCACCTATTTCGATTTGTTAAAATAACTCACAAAGTTCCTCCACCAATGGAGCTGCTCGAAGTCAGCAACAGAGTTGTGTGGTGAAGAGAGAGAGGGACAACGACGAAATAAAAGGGATAAGAAGTAAGTAGGTAACTAGGTAAGGCAATAAGGTTACATCAATGGCATTTTTTGCAATTATTTAGGCTGTGTTTGGTTAGATAGTTTAGTATAGTTTTGATGATGACATCAGGTGTAATGAGTGAAGAGAGATAGAGAGAGAAATGGGGAAAATGATGATGTCATCAAAACTAAAACTAAACTGGGAAACGAACAGGGCCTTAGTTTTTATCCCTCCGCGTTTTTTAGTCAAGGATAAATTACCCCGGGGTAAATTAATACCTCTACAAATCAATCCTGGTATCAGTTGTCCAAGATGCTTTTCGGAAACCAAACATAGGATTAGACACACATTTTCCAATCCCAGCCGCCTAATACTGAAATCAAACAAGGCAATATAGAACAAAGGAACCACTAATAACGAGAAAAGTATGGAAACACTTTCTAACACGATGAAGGAACAAAACTAGTTATTCAATATCAAACTAGTTATTGAATTGGTATCTGTGATTGTTACCTTTTCTTGCCCCTTTTAGTCTTGTTCTCTTTCAAGATTAATAAAGTTTTTATCTTTCAAAAAAAAAAATCAAATTCAACCATTCTCCAAACATATCAATCACTTGCCTAAATTGGAACACTTATCTATATTACAATATAGAGCAGTTTTGTCTCAATCATATTTTTTTATTCAGTTATCATATTATATTTCATCCCTCTCTTTGCCAACTCACTTCTCTCTCTATCATTTTCCTCCCCTGGCCCACCACACATAAAAATTCAAACTATGCTCTCTCTCTCTCTCTACCCTCTTTGAAATTCAAATCACATTCTCTCTCACTACCTCATCTCCTTCTTTAAAATTCGAAAGATCATAAAGAATGGGTATGAGTACACATGCAGGCACAGGTAAGTTATAAGTCATGTTTGATGGATCGAACAATGGGATATTTACTCTCATGCTATATAGTTTTTTTTTCCCCTATTGTCATGGAGTGTTTGAATCAGCTTACGAGATTTCATGAGTAGTTTCACAAGGATAAGTGGACAATACAATTCTCAGTTCTACTAAGTTTGGGTTTTTGGTTTTTTAGTTGATGTATGCAAGGAGTATGACTTGTCTCGTAAAGCATGAAAAGCTAAAAACTCAAGAATCCAATAAGTGAAACAGGTAAGATTCTTGACGATGAATCATTGGTTGTGGGTGAATATCCAGTGGGGATGTAATCATGTTGCAGTCCCCTTCTTTCTCATGTAAAGCACCGGCAAAGCGGTACTCCTGACCATGATTTGGGTCCCCTTGCAACAAATGGATGATGAATAACACGAACTTGGGGCTTCTTTGTCAAAAAAGTTCTCAACTGGTTTTTTGATTTTGTCTTTATTCAAAAAAAAATTGCATTCCTTTCAAAATAAAAAAATAAAAAAATTTGCATTTGTTAGTTTTGCGTCAAGTTTTTGTGGTTTATAGATTCGTCTCGAGACGAATCCAAAGAGTATGAAATTATGGTCACAAGTAATTTTTTTTGAATAAAACCGAAAATAAACCAGTTTATTGGTTTAATTTTGGCTTTATTAAAAAAAAAATAGTTTCGACCATAATTTTATACTCTTTGGATTCGTCTCGTCGAGACGAATCCATAAACCACGAAAACTTGACGCAAAAATAACAAACGCAATTTTTTTTTGAATAAAGACAAAACCAAAAAACCAAAAAACCGTTTTCCCCCTTTTTTTTTGCCAAAGGAGGCTTTGGTAATTTAGACCTTGTTTCAATAAAGCTGTCCTTTTGAACATACTACCTTTTACATTTTTTTTTATAGATTTTTTCGGGTGATGTATCGTGAGAGAATGCATTTCTCGTAGAACATGAATAGACATTAAAAGACAATATGCTGAAAGAAAATAATAAAAACGAGAATGCATTTCTGGTAGAACATGATTAGACATTAAAAGACAATTTGCTGAAAAAAAAAATAAAAACAGTTTTTTGGATCAAAGCCTTATTTTATTTTTTTCCCTCCAAAGTAAGTACTATCTAGATGTGTCTCTCACTATCGAATTAAGGATAAACTTATCCCCTTCAAAGTGGCATTCTACTGGAGAGATGGCAATATCAATAATTCTTATTTAATCATGTATGCTCCCTGTCTCTCTCGTCCTCATTCACGTTCATGATTTTTAATGGCTAATTAAATCAATGGCACCAGTATTTAAGATGTTAAAGTGAGCCAAGTTAACTAGTGTCTTTTTCTAAACTTGACTTAAAAAATATACTACTGTTTAATCAAATTAGTTATGAATGCTTCACTTGAAAAACTCACAAAACAAGTACAAGCTTAGGTGCGGATTAAAAAAAAAAAATTACATCAAGTTAATGGCTGAGTTTCCCAAAAGATTTTATAAAAGATAAAATCAAGATTGATAAAATCAGAGTTGATTTTATCAAATGAGGAAGAGGTTTGATAAAATCTCAGCCCTTTTTAAGTTGAGATTTTATCAAACATCTTCCTCATAAGATAAAATTAAGGGTTGATTTTATCAAATATTGATAATTTTTTTTGGGAAACTAGAGTAATTGGCTTACGATTAGAATTGATTTTAAACGAATTTCAAGTTAAGGCGGATCATGAGCTATATTTGGGTCTGAGTTTGAAGAAAAATAAAAAAAACAGTGTGGTAAATAAGGAGGAGATTGTACCATGTGTAATACTCTCTTCTCCACAAACAGAATAATAAAATCAAATTTATTTACCTGTCCTCATTTTTCTTGATTTGAGCTAATGTACTATACGGTGGGATTGAGTCCCAGAAATTAATAGAGATGGACGTAAATTGATCCAGATGCCGCGTGTCATTAAAAATAGTGGAGTACTTTTTTTTTTTGTCCTTATTCAAATTTTTTCGGCATTTGTTAGTTTTGAGTCAATTTTTCGGGTGAATTATTATTTTGTCTCGACGAGAGAATTCTAAAAAATAAAAAATTGCAAACCAAGTTAAAATTTTTATGAATAAAGAGAAAATTTATTGTGGATTATTTTTGTTTTTAATATACTTTTTAAAGATTGTGATTATAATTTTTTATTTTTAAAACCCAACTCTAGCAAATGCGATTTTTTTTTAAAATAGAAACGGGAAAAAACCGTAAATGAATTATGAACGGCGATGTGGGCCCCACACCCTATGTGAGAGAATGTGTGGCTGAGAGTGGCTGCCAGAGAGTGTATATATCATTTTTCATGAATTATTTAGGCAAAAAATGGAGTATCTTTCTTGTGATTTGTTTGAAAGAGCTGTGTGTTAAATTAACGTGACTCGATATCCGAGCGCCGAGACGCACGAGGGGAGGAGTACGTGGTGGGCGCAGCACAGATCTTGGGCATTGGATTACCCAAACGAAACTGTAAACAAATCAAAAGTTGACATTAAACAACTCCACCACTTTCCTCCTGATAAATTCGTTTCTTTAATCGAGTTCTCTTTTGTTATTTGATGGGCAATTTCCCTTCTGGGTCTGCTGTACATTGAAACAAGAAAGGCCTCTGCATAGTCAGGTTACACTTCTGCGTAAATTGATTTTTGGGTCTTTCTGATATCGTCGAGATTCCACCGGAAAAGAACTCCGCCGCCGCATCTCTTCGGTATACGGTCAGTCTTTAACCCTTTGTCTGTATCTTCTTTATTTTTATTTTTTTTTGAAAGGTGTATCTTCTTTATTAACTTCCACAGATTCCGGATCCTATTGTTCTGTTTTTATCCACAGCATATGATATGTACTTTTGTTTGTGGGTTAATTCAGAAAAGAAGAAGAAGATACGATAACTGTTAGATGGTAGCTTGAGCAGTTTCGTTTTGTTTGCTGTGAAATGATTCGTTTACTTTCAATACACACCCTTTATTTGGGTGTGTATCATATACACTCCTATAAAAGTTACGAATTCTTTGTAAAAGTTACGAATTTTATGTGAAAGTTACGAATTTTTTGTAAATGTTACGATTTTTTTTTTAGAAAAGTTACGAAACACACTAAAATATTACGAATCATAAAAAATGTTACGAATCATATTGCTGAAAAGTTACGAAAAACAAAAAAATGTTACGATTGTTGATGAGGTGGCACAATCCAAACCGTACAATAGGTGCATATGATACACCCAAATAAGGGGTGTGTATTGTAGCCATTTCCTCCTTTGTATTCTATAATTCTATATATACCTTGTAAACAAAAGGGGAAATTTTGAAGTGAGTTTTGAGTATGTTGGGAGGCTATCCTAGGCTGAATCTGATCTGGCGGGTGAAACTAAAACCGGCCAAACCGGACCGAAAATTCGTTTGGTTTGGTTCTTCTAAGTAGTGGTCTTGTTCGGCTTTTGTTTTTCCAAAAAAATTTGAAACAGTTCCATTTTTGGTTTCATTGAAGTAAAAATCGTTAGAACGCGAACCGAGCAGTACATAGGCTTACAAAAAAGAAAAAAAGAACTCCTTACCTTACTACCATACTTGAGCTACAATTATTGTTGGGCTTGACTATTGTTGTGTTAGAATCATTGTTTGGGCTATTGTACATGCTTAAGATGGAATTTTTTTTTTCCAAGCTTGTGAATCTTTTGGCCCAATAACACAAAAAAAATTAGTGATCTAGGCTCAATTGACATTTTCGATCAAAACCGAAAAAAACTGGTCGAATTGAATAACACCAACCAAACCAAACTGAATATCAAGCGGTTTGGTTTCGCTTTATATATATAGAAACCGAATGTTCTGTTCGGTCCAGAAAAATGCCAAAAACAGAACCAAGCCGAACCGATTACACCCCTAGATCGTAAGGAAAAACAATTTGACTTGATTGGTCATTTCTTGTCAGTGATTGTGATGTATTGGATGTGGTACTTCCCGGAATAAAATGCAAAAGCATTTCCTGTCAGGCGGTCAGAAATTAATTCCAGTGGCAGTAGCAGTTAG
The DNA here is from genome assembly GCA_963854785.1 of Vaccinium vitis-idaea. Taxonomy (NCBI): domain Eukaryota; kingdom Viridiplantae; phylum Streptophyta; class Magnoliopsida; order Ericales; family Ericaceae; genus Vaccinium; species Vaccinium vitis-idaea. The sequence goes on along the minus strand of OY978218.1, from coordinate 42,574,302 downwards.
TCTGTCAGAACAGAAGAATGAGTTATTTTCACTGATTAGTGTTTACCCATCAGTCAAATTTGTAAAGAAGGGGGGAAAAGAAGTCGAAAGAAAACAGGATATTAAGGTAGAAGTGAACAGATTTCTAGATGCTATCAATCAAGTTGATATAGTCAGCCTGTTATACAGTAGTCCATGACTCCACGATGAACAGAAGCACGGATGATGGAACATCTTAATAGGAACATGTTACTTTCAAAGTTGTAAAGCAGGGTTTGAAGATTTAAACTTCTACTACTTTTTATTGCGACTGTGACTTGCCAAGTTCACTTCACTTGCTTCTTGCTCAATGCTATTATTTGTGCTGCAATTAGTTGAATCTTACCAACTTTATTTATTTGGCCAGTCAGACCTTGGGTATTATCCCTGTCCCAGAATATCTTTCGAATTGACAATGGGAGGTGCATTCGGCAAGGGTGATTCATCCAAGGGCTGTATAACAGAAACAAAGCTGGAGACCAAAATGGTTGAAGCCATGCAGCGAAGAGCAGCTGAAGGAAGTTCCATGAAATCATTCAACAGCATAATCTTGAAATTTCCCAAAATTGATGAGAGCCTAAGAAAGTGCAAAGATATCTTCAGGGAATTTGGTACATTCTCGAACTTGCCCCTTACAACATAATTTTTGCTCAACATTTGTAGATACAGATAAATCTTTATATTTTGGTTTTTAAGCCTCGGGGTGCTTGACCTTATCAATATCTGTGTGTGTCTGCGCATTATTTATAGTTTTCTCTTGGTCCCTTAATAGATTTTGAGAAAACACTCCTCTATGATTCAAAAGAAGATATTCCCTGAGAAGGTGTATAAGCAACTCTTTTATTTCTAACTGACCTGTACGTCGTCATCATAATCTGAATGGGAACAAATTCTGTGTTCAAGTGGTACCAAAATGCTTGTCTTTGTTTTGTGACATATGCTCTTCGTTTCTTTCTTACCACTTGCTAATAGTGGAACGTCTCTCTTTGCTTCATAGACGAGGATGCAAGCGGTGCAATAGATCCACAAGAACTGAAGCATTGTTTCCAAAAACTAGAGATTAATTGTACTGAGGAAGAGATTAATGATCTGTTTGAGGCTTGTGATATCAATGATCATATGGGAATGAAGTTCAATGAGTTCATTGTGCTTCTGTGCCTTGTCTATCTTCTGAAGGAGGATCCGTCTGCCCTTCATGCTGTATCCATAATATCTTTCTTCTATAATTTTGTCATCTAAGATGGATCACATTTCTTCTTGCTGATTCGATCTCATGTTTGACTTGTGCACATGGAACACAAAATTCATAGACATTCCTCTTCGTAAAGTGACATATGTCATATGACATGTTAATCCAACAGATTCACAATTGAATTAAAGTTTATATTTTTCCCTGTTGCAGGACCTGACCATGTCAAAACCCTAGAACTGACCAAGGTTCAATTGACTTCTATATGAGATCAAATAGTTACAATGATTCTTTTGCCAGTTGTTGAATATCTGTCACATTTCCTCATTTTCTGCATTTGCTTTGAAATGTTCGAGAAGATCTTTAATACAATGGTTATTTGTAATGCCTCTCTCATATGGGGTGGGACCTACATATAGGTGGGAACCACATGATGTGAAAGGGTGTTAAAAATAATCGTTGATATTGAAAAAACTTTCAAACTCTTCGGTGGGCCCTATTATAGGATTGGGGAACAAGGGGGAGAACTGGTTAGTCATATTTGATTCTTAGAGGATACTGTATAATATGATTCTTTTAATTAGATTTACTTATGTCAGAGAATGTTGTTAGGTTATATTTTACCTTATGCTTTTACCTTATTTGCATCAATTGCTCGAATTAATAGAATTCTAATTACTGTGTTAGTGCGGATGCCATTACTTCCTTAGACTCAGGGATATCTTGGGTTCCTTTGGCACGGGAATGCCTCAGCTTCTTCTTCTTCTTCTTGTTGATAGTCATACATCACCCTGTCTTGCTATAGGATTTGTTATATGGTGGACTATTTACTATAGTTTGACTATACAACTATGGACAAGAACTTTCATATCAACTGTAGGGTGGCTGAATGGCAGTTTGAAAAACCAAGCTACATTGGAGGCCTAATAAGGGTTGTCGTCTTGCCATCCTTGTTGGTATGATTATTTCATAAGTTTGTGTTTTTCACCCTTTCTTTCCATTCTTGTCTTCCATGACATATTTAGAAAACACGGATGGGGATGCCAAATCTGGAGGCGACCTTTGAAACATTGGTTGATGCATTTGTGTTCTTGGACAAGAACAAGGATGGTTATGTTAGCAAGAGTGAGATGATCCAAGCGATAAATGAAACCACTTCAGGGGAAAGGTCTTCTGGTCGAATTGCCATGAAAAGATTTGGTCAGATCTCTCTCTCTCTCTCTCTCTCTCTCTGTGTGTGTGTGTGTGTGTGTGTGTGTGTGAGATACCCACATACACGCACACAAGAACAGAAATACATCATGCAGGATGTTTGTAATGTCACGTGTCTGAAAAAAAAATTCTGCAATTCCAGTCTCTTCAAATGCTAGTTTATAGTCTTCAGAAATTACTCTTTTTGATGGGCATATGGTAATGCATATTGACCAATGGAAAATTTCATGTATAGAACGTCTTCAAAACATGTTGATGCATTAATATGGATCGGCTTCTTAAGTAAAACAAAGCTGTTACTAGCTGATTTGAGTTTCCAAGCATGACGCAGCCACTTGATGGTTAAATTTTTTCTTACAAAAACAAATATGGAGGTCTTTTTCAAGTTATAATGTCAACTCTATATTTCTTTCCATTTTTGGTTCCTTTTCTTTGCATATCTACGATGATGCGTTTCTCAATCCTTCATCTCATTTCCTTGTTGCAGAAGAAATGGATTGGGATAAAAATGGAATGGTGAACTTCAAGGAGTTTCTTTTCGCATTCACTCGTTGGGTTGGCATTGATGACATCGAGGATGAAGAAGAAGAGAATGTCTGAATCCAAGATATTGGTCGGTTACCACCATGTCGACCTACACTCAAGATGGTCAGCAGCTACGCGTCTTGGAGAGAGTCAGATCCCTCACATGGTCAACATAAACATGCAGGATGATAACATTTCCCCTCTAATTATGTAATGTAAATAATCTCAGCAGTGTCGAGCCTGTTGCATTTGCTTTTAGTGATGACATAAAAGACTACTTCATGCTCAACACGTCTGTGTCGCATTGAAGTAATACTTTTAAGCCTTTTGATGGTAAAACAGTTAAGGCGCCTATGATTCCAAGACTGAATTTTTAAGGGAATAGAAATCGAGATGTTGATGGGTTAGAGTATACCGGTAATACCAGAAGATAATTGATGGGATTGATATATTTTGGAATATTGTAGTAGAATAAGATGAAGACACGAGCATTTTGTTTTCTGATTTGATGTAGTCAAGTGGCTGAACAATTGTTATTCATCACTAGACCTGATTGATATGCAGAACTACATGATATCCAGTCAAACAAATCCTTTACTTATGTAGTGAGAGTGAATGATTCAGCGCTGGTGCAACCATTCCTATGGAACTGGCAACAACCCACAAAGAAGAAGAATCCAGCAAACAAACAAAAAATGATCTTCAAATTTTAAGAAAAAAAATCGCACTTAGATAATTAGAGTCACATGACATGCCATCTAAATGTTACGTACAAAATAGTCCACACCGGCAAAGGTACTAGGAGTGATCCGTTAACTCTCGATACAAACGATGTCTTTGTTCTCACCAAACACGCTCCACCATATCAAAACTGCCATCACAAGCTTACAACACTTCCAGTACTTTAAGGACAAACTTGGATAGATAATGTTCTAACCACACTGCCTAGAGCAACATACAAAAGAAGCAAAACCTAGATTCAGACAGGCCCTTACAGCAATATATTGGACCTGCCCCCAATACAAGAACATACACGCACTTCATAATATATAGGTAGAAACAAGTTCTAACCGGCACATAAAGGTGCCAGTGCCCCGAAGGCAGTTGGAGGCTTTGGCTGGACCAGCAATACCTATAGGCTGGTAAGTGCTGTTCAATGGTAGACTCAAAAGTAAGCTCCAACAGCCCACTAATAAAGCTTCCAATGCATCACACCCTAGTCTTGGCCCTCTTCATACCAAGGTTGTTGTGGAAGGGGGACACGGAACCAGACATTTGAGAATCTTCATCACGAAGTGTACCATTGATTAGCGCAAGCTCTCTTAGCTGCTGTTTCTTGTAGAAATCCTGAGATTCATCCTGCATAGAAGAATGGATGAACTATATAAATAGGCATATTTTCCAAGGAAGTTGTACCTTCTAACCAAGAGAATATCTTAACAGGACACACAAAAATTGGTTCATATGGCTGGTGGAAAGGGGGAAAAGTTACCATGGGCTTGAGCAGATCCTCAAGTATTTCGCGTGCTTGCATTAGACGAGCATCAACTATCTCAACCGGCAATTCAGCCTCCACAAGAATGTGTAGTGGCTCGTTCAAGTGCTCATAGCCTGGTTTCCCCCTCATCATCTCTTCCTTCAATTCGCAATTAACAAATACACAACGTTCATACTTTCGATTGCTCCGTCAGAAACACAGCATAACTCAAAATGAGATATGGAACAAGAACAATATGAATGCTTTTTGGATGGTGGAATCTTGAGCGAGATGTAAAACGATGGAGCACGTGTAAGGGCCCTCTGGGGGCACATAACAGTTGTAATAACTCATTTTATATCTTTCCCATCAATTTATGCCAATGGAAAGAGGTTTCAGCTGATGATTTGCAGATATATGAAATGACCAGCACGCATACGGTAATAATGGTGTATTCAGATTGATCTTGATGTACAAATTAATGAAGCGTCAACATTTCAGAAAACATCCATGATACATACACGAAACATTAGACAGATAATCATTACCTTGGCAGGATCCTTGATGCTACCACATCCTCTGATTAGAACGCGGCACTCAGTACTTCCCTCCACTCTCTTGAGGGAGTTCCCTCTAGGACCAAGGAGGCGGCCAACAAAATTGTACTGCAACAGGAGTTTAAATGTCACAAGCAGTAAAAGTACAGCATGAACAAGTGCAATGACATAAGAAAACATTACATACATTAGGATATTGATCAACAGGAATATCCACCCTGATTGTTCTCTTTGCAATAATACCAGACGAGCTACCCTGAGAACCTATCCAGCTTTGCGCAGATGAAGGCTGCAAACCTGACATCTGCTAATATAATGCCGGGAAATGTCAAAAAGAACTTAAGAGCAGTATATTTTCATAAAGCAAGATCTTCCAAAACTCCATTATACTGTAAGTCTGTAACAAAGATGCACCTTAGAGCAGCTGAAAATGGAAAATTTAAGATAACCCACAAAGACAAAGGTAAAAAGGTGCACCTTAACAAGTAAAAATGGAACATCAAAAAATATGATCATAGAATAAGATAAAAGGAGCATGAAATCGCAGGGTTCCTATAAATTTGAAACCAGAAAACTGAAACCAAATGAGAAACTCAGAATGCAACTACTCAACATGTGTCATATTTTCTCTTTCATGTTTCCCCGTCAGATGAAGGCAAGTTAACGGCTTATTTCTCCAACAAAAAAGAAAAGAAAAGAAGATAAATCGTTTCTTGGACCCACAATCCAATGGATTCATCCTCCAATAACAAGTCTCTTCTTGTGATGCCCACTAATTAACAAAGTTAGTAGACGAATCAGCCCTGCCACCCGAAGAACAGGCCACCCAAGTGCCTCTGCCGTCCAGGCACTGGATGAGTCCCCACTCAGTGCCCCAACTTTAGGCCTTCCAATCTAAGTTACAATGCAGTTCTAAGCCAGAAGACACTAAGTGAAAGAATATATCAACGTCCGAAGTAATGGCAATTTGTAGTCACAGTGAACCAGGACACTAATCTAAATCAATATGTAACTATTGACAATTGTGTTACCCTCAAATTAACTGTTATAGCAGAAGCAAGATTCAGAACACAAGCTCCCAAACATAATATTAAAGTTAGCATGAAGTACTTTTTTAAAGCTGTCAGACATAGTTTTCCAAAAGATTTTCGCAATCCAGTTGCTAAAATCATGGTGATTTTAGCAAATGAGTTCAACAGGTGCTAAAATCATGGTATTTCAAATAAAAAAATTAAGTGTTCCGTGTATTATTTTTTTAATTTTTTACACCGAATTAAAGTACACGAGAAGTACTTTAATTTGGTGCCAAAAAAATCGAAAAACGATACATGGAACCACTTCATTTTTTGATTTCAAAATCATGATTTTAGCACCTGCTGAACTCATTTGCTAAAATTGAATTGCTAAAATCTTTTGGAAAACTATGCCTAACAACATTAAAATTAGATGGAACTAGAGGTTATGTTAATGGTTAGTATCCGTACTTCTGAATGAAACGGCGATGCCCGTCTGTTCACGTTGGCTCCTCCATTCGAAAATATTCCTCCTGAAGCCAGGGGGCTAGCATATTCAAGCCCACTTTGATCTAAAACTGATGCATTCCCCAACAGTGTGGTTACACGCAATATTTCTGCTCCAAAAATGTCAATTTTCAAGAATAAGATGTACCAGTTAGCATTTGTTAAGAAATTAGCTAGCATTCACCACAAAAATGGACAGACACCACGTATTGGTTAATGGGTCAGCGTCAGTCATAATAAATGCTTCCTCCATGCTCCAAACTCAATATCTCAAAAAGAATGTGCCCGGGAAGGAGCGGTGGTGGAGACAACAACGTTTAGTTAAGCTCGAACTTGTTATAACTGAGTGGTCAATAAACATAAAAAATGAAAAAAAAAAATGCTAGAATAAAATGTTCACATAAACTATTAACATAATTGACGTGTTATTGATGCCATATGGGAAAAGGGGTACACAATCAAATCTACCTTCAAAGAAACATCTCCTTACTATAAACATGTACAATCTTTATCTTACCCCCAAAGTTTGAAAAAAAATAACATATGAAATTTCGTAGAAGAACAAAAGGCTTTACAGAATGACAACAAAAAGAAATACTCACTCAAGAACATTGGGGAGTTCCAATCTAATTTCAATCCTTCACCTTAGCTCCCTCTTTTCGATAACAGCATTCAGACTTAAAGTACATTTAAACCACAAAAACCACAGGCCAAATTTAAACCAGCAAAAACACCTCTTGCAAAATCTACAACATTGTTGGAAATTCTATCTTGTCGAGGTTAAAGAGGCCCATCTTTTCAGCCCCCAAAAGGATTTCCAATATCCTCGAATTTTGGCCATCTTAACAGTCCAACCCAGAAGGCTTGAACTATGACAGAGTGATCCTCCCTCCCTAATCTCTAAAGATAACTCCATTCCAATTTACTATTCCAAGAGAGCAACAATCTAAACTGAAATAATATGGTCATAAGAACAAAGCACCAACTCTAATTACAAAATTCTAGCACAAATGCCTGCCAATCTTCATAGATATCTGAATGATACAGTAAAGATATGAATTTTATATGGACGGTTTTATGGGTACTTTAACAATTCCTACTAGTTCTTTGGCCTTCTTCGAGGATGTACCATCAGAAACCCTATGGATATATGAATCCTCGACATCCATACAACGACCCAAAAGGTCCTTTTTAACATCTTCATTCTTGCCGAGGAATGGAAAGAGGGATCATGTAAGGCCAGAAAAGAAAAACAATCAACAGCAAATTAGTCTCTTGGGTCATGATTTACCTCGGGACATTAGGACTTCTACCTTTTCTTCTTAGAGTAATATTTTTTAGTCAATTTTTTTTTTTTTTAATGAGTACTTGATAATACCACATCACCCTTGTAAATGAAGGATTTTAGGGAAGATGAAAAGGCTTTAAATAAAAGCTTGTAGGAAACGAACAACTAAAACCGGACTATGGTGTCAGAAGCTTGAGAATGTAAAACCAGTCAAGAGTAGTCAACGTTCAAAAAGTGAAAAGGTCCCAATTTAGACCCAAATCTCAACAAAATGTAGACCCTATATTACTCAGCCCTATCACTAATTTTGTCGCCAATACCATAAGCAGCCATTAATTTTTCCTCACCTTCCAAACCCGCGTTCTCTATCATATTCCTTTACTCCGTCTAGCACCTTCAGTGTCAGTTATAAGCTTCTCATATCCCCACTTTTCTTATTTTCTAAACCCAACACAAGTTTTTTATACCATTCATGATGTCACAGTCGGCTCTTTAAGTGGAAGAGGAATTCCCATTCTTCTTTTAATATTTCATTTTTTCTTCTGATTATCATTTTCCCAATCTTGTTTCTGCATTTCATTCAGTGTTCCTATAACTAAAGACAGTAAACAACAAATACTTGAACCCTTACTCTTTTTTCCAATAACAAATGTAACAAGTTAACAACAAAGAGTTGCTCACCCTGATTCAACAACCGATAGCTATAAGGAAGAACAGGCACAAACGGACTAAGTTTGTGACGCTCTGCTAGTAACTCGGAGAGGTACCTGTCAGAAAACAATGGAACCATGGAGTTAATTGTGATTCGTGGATAGTAACCACCGCCAAATCGTGAAAACAAAGAATTGTGCCTTTTGCGTCAGCCAAATAATAGGTGACTATCTCCACAAATATGATATTAAGGAAAAGATGAACAGATGGACACCAAAATTTAAACTACTACCAGATCAACCTTGTTCAGCCTACTGCAACAATGCACTTCTGTTTTGTCTAATCACTAACAGCAGCAACACCAATGGCCGTAAGTGCATAGACAAACAACAGAAATCACAGAATAAAAGAACACAGGAGAACAAACCATGCGTCATGTGAGCATTAAAACTGTATTCCCTACAGAGAATGCACATTACAAGATGGTATCAAAGGACGTTTCCCATCACATGGACTTGAATGATCCAATATCCCACTGTAATTTTAGTTTTTAGCTAGAGAAATACCATGTCACTGGATTCTATAAACAATAGAATATGACCATTAAATCATCGCCACTCAGATGCTAGTTATTGGATTCATGTTTGGAAGTATCAATAAGGGATAAAGTTAGGGAGACAGTATTGACATGAAGCATAAACGTGCACAGGAAATATAGCAATTGGCATCCTTTTGAACTAGTATCATTTTAATCTATATTTATTTATCACAACAAAGAAATGTGTGGAATGGGCTAAAAACAGAGCCAAGAACTCAATTTCTGATCCAAACCACGGGAATGTAGAGAAATTGGCCAAACCAACAAATGCACAATGTGCGGAGAACAATGACGAAAAGAAACAAAGAATAAGAGACAGAGATTTTTATGTGGTTCTCGAACTGTGTGGTTGAGAACATCCACGGCCTCATACCAGTTTTCACTACTTATTGAATGGATATAGTAAAAATTACATCGCCTAAAAAGTATTCAAAACTACATCACCAATACCCTGATACCATATCTAGTTTTCCGAAGTCAGCGAAGCGCTTCCGAAACCGAAGCCCAACAAGGGAAAAAATAATAATTAAGAGATTGTAAATAACAAACCTTTAGCAGGCAAATGTATTAAACATTTAAACTACACATTTAGAATTGCTTCATCAGGAGCATGTAAACAGAAGAAACTAAAACAAAACTAACCTAATCTAGGAAAAGAATGACCGATCAGTATTCAAGGGGGAAAAAAAAGACCTAAAAATCGACCAACCGATAAAGTGAATTGGCGCGAGATCAATAGAATCTTGTGTGTAAGCATGATAGAGAAGGAAAGGCAAACACTTAATACTTAATGGAGAAAGGGGGAAAGAGGATATACTTCTCTTGCTCGAGGAAGGCGGTGGTGGCGGAGCGTAGACCGGCGAGGTGAGGAGAGTGAGGGGCGGAGGGAGAGGGGGAGTAAGCCATGTACCTGCCGGAAGACATCTTTCCCGGCTATATCGGCTTCAGATCACAGCCAGATTTACCGCTCACCCTCTCTCTCTTTCTCTCTCTCTAGAGTAGCGTCGGTGGAGGAACAGAAGCAAATGCATACATGAGTTTCGGTGATTGAGAGAAGCATATACTCAGCATACATGTACATGCGTCATAGTACTGCTGTACTGTATTCAATATAAGTACTGTAATTAGACGTCCAATAAGTTACCATCACCAGTGTGTTTTTATGTTTTTCTAGTATGTTTTGGTTTTGTTTATGTTTTTCTCGTCTATATTATTTTTTGTTCTTTTGTCTTTATACTCGGTAGTTTGTAATAACATTTCTCGTGAAATTAAATTCTCTCTATAGGCTAAAAGAAAATGTGTTTTTAGCGTAATTAATTGCAAATTTAGACTATAAAGGGTACAAAATTGGGGCGAGTTTCTCGTTTGTTAAAACAATGTTTTAATAACCCAGCTCTCATTTGCTAAAAGCAGTAATATAGTTTTAGCAACTTGTTTTTAGCTGAAAAAAGAATATGAGAGGAAATTAGCTTTTAGCTGAAGGAGTATATGAGAGGAAATTAACTTTTAGCAATTAACTAAAAAACTAAGAAATAAAAGTGATTTTAGCAGATAAGCTAAACTCAACTTTTCTAGAAAAACTCATTTTAGCAAATGGAAAATTCTGTCATCAAAGCGGTGCATTTTGTTTAATATTTGAAGTCTTGGCAAGAAAAGAAAATAACGCAATCGAATATCAGTAAGGTCATTATGAAACATCCAAATTTTCTTTAGAATTTAGGGCAATTCCAAAGCAAAGTTAAATGTTTTGTACAAGTCATTATTGATATTTGACTGGACAGGTTTTTTTTTAACTAATCCTATTCAATTTATTTTGAGTGGTTCCGATTAATTTTAATTGTGGTTTAAAAAATATAAAGAGCATTATAATGATGGTTTAAAGTCCATTTAACTGCTAGATAGATTGCTTGAATTTCTGTTTGTAGAGTATTATTGCTATACGTTGACATGGGAATATGTGCAATAAATCTCCCATTTGGAAGGCTGGCTTGTATTTTACTTAGGAGTATTAGCTAATCGATTGAAGGATATGATTAATTTTATTTAGTAGTTGAGATGTTATTTCAAGTTGAGATATTCAAATAAAATACTCAAACCTGTACAGTACTACAGTATGTTACAAGGATGGAGGGTTGAGATTAGCCAGATGAATATTTTATTATAAACAATCTTTGTTTTGTTAAATAAGTATGTTACAATCTCTCTTTCTTTTCAAATTTCTCTTATTTTGGTGCGTTTCATGTTTCTCTATCCCACCAACTTTCCAAAATAATTGAAGGAAATTATTGGTCAAACCATATTTGATGGACAACAAAATTTTGTATTTGTTGGTACTGAATTTTCGTGTTGCGTTAGGTAGCGTGAATCAAGTATTTTTTTTCCATCCAAATGTCAACTTATTAAAAATTAAAAATTGGTTTGACATCTCTAAGGCCTCGTTATGCTAAGGGATTTTTTAGTTTTTTTTTTTTAATTACGTTTTTTGAGGCACCATTGTTTTATAATATGTTGTTACTGTATCAACTAAAAAAGTCTTGAAAAGTCAAAAAGTCCCTTTGCAAAACGGAACCTTAGGAATTCCAAAAAGCACAGGCTGTGTGTTGGATAGATTTTGAAAATAAATTTTTTAGAAGAATTTTTGAGATAGTGCTTGGTTGAATTTTTGAAAATTAGAATAATGAGTTAATGATTAGAGAGAGATAGAGAGAGAAATGAAATAATAAGGTATGAGTAGAGAGATAATCTTTTTGGAAATAAAGAATCTTTTCGAAAATTGTTTTTGAAAATGAGGAAAAAATGGAAGGGAACAAGGCCACAAACATTCAAACAATAAGGAGAATGAAAAGGGCAAGTTAAAGGACGGGAAAATGGAAGCGTCGAGAGAGAGAGAGGGTCTGGACAGTGGGTCCCCCCCCAATCCCTTATTGCTTTGGACTGTCTCTCTCTCCTCTCTTCCTCTCCGACCTCTATGGTTGCGGGTGGTTGAGTCTTTCTCCTTTGAGAGGTAAGATCTCCCACTCCCCACAATTTTTGGACTCGATAGACCCAAATCTAGAGTTATAGATATGGGTACTAGCTCTTGCACAGTGGTCCTGTTCGGTTCGAACGGTGGTCCTTTGAACTCTCCAGCGGCGGCGGTGAGTGTGGGAGTGCAGATCTAGTGGTGATCCTGCAGCGGGCGGTGAAGGTGCAGAAGAGGCGGTCCTTCAGCCACCCATCTCCACGAGAGGAGGTTGGGTTCAACATCGTTGCTGAGCAGTTTTTTTTTTTTCCCGTTTTGTTTTGTTGTTTTGTATTTCGGACCGGTAGTGTCCTTTGTTCGAGTTTTTATGAATATATGTTTCTATTTGCTAAAAAAAAGAAAGAAAGGAAAGGGCAAGTTCACCGTCTCTGCGCGACATTATATAATTACATTTTTCACTTCAACAAATACTTGTAGAATTTACAAATTGCAGTTGCTAATTTAAAACTTTTACATTTTTTGGAAAAGCCAAATTTATGAAGGCAATTAAATTTTGGAATACACAAGGACAAGATAGAGAGGGGGAGAAGGGGGCATGTATATGAGTACGAGAGAGTAGTAGGCCGGGAATGTAAATTTTTCATTGATTTTCTAATTTTTGCTTCCAAAAAATAGAATAGGACGCATGGCATATACTTGGTCAAGAGAAAACAAGCGCGGTACCTAAGCTATGCACGAAAGCGGAACAAAATATGTCATGCAATCATATTGGCTTTGTTTGGTTGAGAATTTTGAGAAGAATATTTTGAGAAATATTTTTGAGATAGTGTTTGGATGAGTTTTTGGAAAAAATAATGATTAGAGAGAGGTGTAATAATTGGAGAGAGATAGAGAGAGAAATGAAAATAATGATTGGAGAGAGGGGTATGAGTAGAGAGAGAAATGTGATTAATGATTGAAAAGATGAGAGATGGGGAAAGAATTTTTTTGAAATTTTTTTTAGAAATGTGAAGTGAACACAGTGATTATCTCCCACTGATGCACAATTTGACATTCATTGTGAAAATTATACTAAAACGGATTTGTAAGGCGAAGTTTTGGAATTTATTTTTTTATTGTTAAATGAAAAATCAATGGATTATAAGAGACGAGTATTAGTTTATTTTAGTGATTTTTTTTTTAAAAATTTTGTGAAAAGAAAAACCTGCCGTTTGTATTGACAAGATAAGATAAGAAGTTGGGCTGGGCTTAATGTTATTTGAGTCTGATTAGTGTGGGCTTTTGGTAACAAATTAGCGCGGCCCAACCCCGTTCCCCGCCACTACAACAGTCAAGTGAGCGAAGTGAGGAATTGCAGAGCGAGAGAGAAAATCGATGGGGGAAACAGCACCCTTCAAAAACCTCCACAGCAGAGAATACCAAGGACACAAGAAGAAGGTATTCTCTCTCTTCCATTTCATTTCTAATTTTTTCACCATTAGCAACTTGTACGAAAACCCTAGCTTTATGTACTCGCTTGTTTGCTCTCCATGTGGAATTTCTTATTAGCACTGTCGAACCCTAGAGGAGTTGATTTTGTTTTTGTTGTTGTGTTTTTTGATTGGAAGGTGCATTCAGTAGCTTGGAATTGCGTCGGCACGAAGCTCGCATCCGGTTCTGTCGATCAAACGGCTCGGATTTGGCACATCGAGCCTCATGGACATGTATGATTCTTCCTCCATATACATGTACATTGAAGCCAATGTTTGATTCTCGTATGATGAGTCAACTTGTCGAACTAATAGACGAGGGATTACCAATACGATCTCCCAAAATTATTGCGTATACCATGACTTGTGTGGCTGGGTTGTCTGGCAAACATGTAATGTATTTTGCCAATTATAGCATTCAAACAGTGGAAATGGGTTCCATGTATTGTGGCTAAATGCTAATCTTTCAGGAATCATGATGTCTTGATTTTCCATATTTTGTTGTGGACATGCTAGTGTTTGAAGTCTTTTGACATTTATAAATTTTCTTTTGACCTGTCCTCCATTTTTCTGTTGTGGTTTACCTCATTGGGGGAATTAGTTGGAATGTTTGGTTTTTGTTGGGAGCAATGGGTCATATCCAACTCTTGTCTGAACCCTATATTGTGTATTGGCAAATGGGGGATCTTTGTTTCAGGGAAAAGTAAAAGACGTTGAACTGAAGGGGCACACTGATAGTGTGGATCAGTTATGCTGGGACCCCAAACATGCTGAGTTAATAGCAACTGCATCTGGTGACAAGACAGTTCGCCTGTGGGATGCTCGTAGTAAGTGAAAGTTATTCAACAGAATTTGCTGAAATTTTTTGAGTATGTAAACGCTGGTAGAATCCAGGCAATAATCCTGATAGAGAATAGAGAGTTTGAAGGTTCTTGTACTTCCATGCATACCAAGAAGGCTTTCTGCATGTGTTTTTTGTTACTATAGGTAAGTGGAAAGGCATTCTTCAAGAATTTACCAAAAGTGACCATTGCGTACTGAAATGGAGATGCGTGGATTTGTATCCCCATTTAAGAAATTTGACAAGTCGAGGACGAGATAAAGTATAACTGAAGCATTGAGTATAAGGACTATAGAGCTTTCAAGCTAAAGTTACACTCGTAGGAAGTACACACAGGAAAAAGCACAATGAAGAATTTAAGATTTCCTCTGGGTTTCTTATTTCTGCTATCCAGGAGTAGCTCCATAATTCAAATGTGTATCACTATAACAGGATTTGGGGACTAGGAAAGAGAAGCTTGTTCATGTCTAAGTGGTTTTCTGCAGGTGGAAAATGCTCACAGCAAGCTGAACTTAGTGGTGAGAATATCAACATCACCTACAAGTCCGATGGTACGCACATAGCCGTTGGGAACAGGGTACATGTTATAGATCCCTGTTGTTTGATATATTTTTTATTGTATTCAATCACCATGGTAGTTTGTTTGGATCTCCTATTAAATTGGTATTGTGTTTGTTTCAACTTTGGTTGATTCATTGGGCTTTTGGCCAATAGTTTCTATTCCTCGGCAAGTTAGAGGAATAATGTGGTCACTTTTCTCACTCTGTTGATCTCTTTCACCGTAGGATGATGAATTGACTATTTTGGACGTTCGGAAATTCAAGCCCATCCATAAACGCAAATTCAATTATGAGGTAATCCCTTGTTTTGAACTAATGCTGATGCTATTCTAGGAATCAATTAGCTGGAAAGTGACAACTGCATCAGTATCGCTCATACCTATGGCAAAGTTTCTGCGAAATATTTGACCCAATAATTAGGAACTCATTTTTTTCAAAAGTCTTTTACAAATTATTCAAACTTTTCAGCTGTGCTATGAGAGGCTGAGGATGAAGGCAGCTTGCCAATAGTCATTGTGTCTCTTCTCACTTATGTTCATTTGCTTGTCTTTGTCAATTAACTATTAAAATATCAGTTAGACCAGTCTTCCTTACCTTGGACTAATATTGGTAGGAAAAATATCTCTGAAATTATGTTATGTCAGTGTATCAGAGTCTCCCATTTATTAAATTGTTCTTGAATCAGGTCAATGAGCTTGCATGGAACGTAACGGGAGATATGTTCTTTTTGACAACTGGGAATGGTAAGAACAATTGCTAAGCTAAGCAGTAAATTGCTTTTTGGTTGATGTAGGGAACACCTTCTTTTTGCTCCATAATTTGACCTTCTCCCTGCAATGGAAAAGAAGTTGTTTTGGTTATTTATATGTTTCCCCTCCCAGGCACTGTTGAAGTACTAGCATATCCTTCTCTTCAACCAGTTGACACCCTTATGGCTCATACAGCTGGTTGCTATTGTATTTCAATTGATCCACTAGGCAGGTGTGTTTCCCCTACCTCGTACCTATTTGATTATATATCTACCAAAGCAGTGCTGTAAAACTTATCAGGGTGAAAAATGGATAATATTGTCAAAACCCATACCTGTTTTTCAGTTCCAACTTTGTTCAGTTTTCTATCTTTGCACTAGAACAAAATATTCTGGGAGGTTTCTTATTATTCTGGAAACTTGGAGTCACCAATGCCTCTTGCTTTATCCATGATGTAAAATGTCTCACTTGATGCTATCTTTGTCCATGTATGTTATGCCTGCATTAACATGATTGGACATGAAACTTTTCAAAAGGAAAAAAAGAACACACACAGAGAGAGAGAGAGAGAGAGAGAGAGAGAGAGAGAGAGAGAGAGGAACAAGGACATGACATGAAAGTAATGTGGGTTGAGGTCTTATAGTTAGCTTTATCTATATGATGCAACCTACTGTGTGATAAAAGTCTTGCTACATTTTCATCCAACAGCATTATATTCAACTGTCTATTAAGATGATAAAGCATAGTGAATATTTCTTTGTCGTGTAGTATTTTGCTTATTGTAAAATGTTCTTAAAGAAAAAAGCACTCTCTTTCGAACCTAACCTTGCACCGAAGGGAGAATCTCCCTAGGTAAGAGTGAATGAAGTATTTCAAAAGTGAACATAACACATCTCTGTATAGCATAACTCTGAGGTAAACCAATCCCAAAACGATTGTTGGATGGATCTGGCCTCTGGACGCAGGCATGCGTTGAGTTATTGAATCATGCATTGATTTCAATCTAACTGTTTATGGAGAAGAAAATTACATAGATAAAGGAATTAAACATAACAAAGTGATCTGATCGAAAAAATATAATGAATTGATCTTGCACAGCTGATAAAAATACCCATTCTCAAGTCATAAGTGATTGATTTCACGTGTTCGTGCTGCATCTTTATATTGTGGCAGATATTTTGCTGTCGGAAGTGCTGATTCGTTGGTCAGTCTGTGGGATATCAAAGAGATGCTTTGCGTCCGAACATTCACAAAACTTGAGTGAGTCTCTCCCGGGATTTTCTGTATTTGGACATGCATGTATATTCACAAGTTCCTATTTTCACTGCAATAATTTTCTAAACAACCATGCATGTTTTTGTACCTCCAACACTGGTTAGGGAATGACTTTTCTTTTCTTTTTCTCAGATGGCCAGTCAGGACAATAAGCTTCAATCACACTGGAGAATTTATTGCTTCTGCCAGTGAAGACTTGTTCATAGATATTGTAAGCAACTTCAAACACCATAAAATTCATTATGGTATTTTTGCCTTCATGCCTGAACCAAATAGGTTTATGAGACGAGCTTGCTCTTTGTACCTTGGTGCACATTATCTTTTGAAGTTTACAGCTGTCTGAATTAGTGAACTGTGATTTCTGCTAGAGATTGCTATGATAATTATTTTTTGTACAACTTGAAAGAGGCAGGCCGAATAGTTCTAATGCTGCTTTCTGCTACAGTCTAATGTTCAAAGTGGACGATCAGTTCATCAAATACCATGTCGGGCAGCCATGAATAGCGTGGAATGGAATCCCAAGTACAATTTGCTTGCATATGCTGGAGATGATAAAAACAAATATCAGGCTGATGAAGGTATTGTAGCATCTTGCTATGGTGCTGTTATACGGGATACGCCATATTGTAAATATATTGATTGTTGAAGAAAGGATCTCTACAAAATGGGATCCTGAATATGAAAAAACTAGATTGATTCACCGTTCTGTTTTGTTTGTTGCAGGCATTTTCCGCATATTTGGCTTTGAGAGTGCATAGGATCTGACAGAATATGTCTGAAGGACTTGTCTGAATGTACTGAATTTTGGGTCCATACAACTTGTCTGAATGTACTGAATTTTGGGTCCATACAAATAGTACTTTGGTTTTCCTGTTGTATTTTACCAAATTGTCGCATTCTCTTGTGCCTTCTGTGTTAATGAAGGCAAATTATGCCCACTTACATGCATTTTTGTGTAGCCTACTGGTTATCAAAAACTTAGATGGATCCTCATCATAAAGAAAAAGAGATCATGAGACGGCGAATAATCTTGAATTTGGACTGAACTTCGGCCCAGAATTTCAAATGGCAGTTCATGCTTGTGCATATGGACGCGCATGACACTTTTCATCTTGAAACCAAAGGAACAAATTTGCGGGCCTCTGTGTTGTCCACGCAAGTAGGCAACAATCGGATGTCCTTTATTCCACTTGCAAGGGCTGCCTCAGCAACAATATTGAGGTGCAGCCTCGAGATTTTGCCAATAGTTTTCTGTTCAGCAATTAACGTAAGCATTCTCAGCGGGAAAAAAAAAAAAAAAAAAAAACTACCAATCAAAAATGGATTTGGCTTACACCCTTCCAATTTCGACGACTTAAAAAAAAAAAAAAGAAGGGAAAGAAATAAACAGTCACCCATACGAGTAGGAGGCGTGGCAGCATGTAAATGGGGGAACTGAAGCATGCCTGATGAGCACCCAATCATTTTCCACTGGGAAGAATATTCTCTCCTACTTGTGGATAGCAATTAGTTTTTTTTAATTTTTTTTTATCAGTGGACAGCAATTAGTTGATGTCAAATTTATAATACCTTGGACGAATTAAAAAACTACCTTTTCATAGCAAAAAAAAGGATACGAATCAATTCTTTACCTTCGGACCACTTAAATCATTTGCAAACTCACCAAAAGGAAAAAAAATTGTTGACAAGCTATTCAACGGTCTCCAGTTGATCTGCTGTTTTTTTTTTGGCCAAAGATCTAGGGTTGCACAAAAAAACCGGTGAACTGTGAATCCGGTCCGGACCGAACCGATCTGTACGTTTTGGATTTTAACCGTGGATTAATGGTCTGGACACGGATTCAAAAAATAATAAACCGTGACTCGCAGTCCGGACACAGATTTTGATTTTGAAACCGTGGATTAACTGATCCGGACCGTGAAATTTTTATTATATATAATTTAAATATATATATGTATGTATATATAAATAATTTTATCACTTTTATAAATATTGTTAATTTGATATAGAGTAATACTGTTCTCTCCTATAAATATTGTCAATTTGTATTTGACTTTCATGTATTCCACTGCCTTGCATTTGTATTAGATTTTGATGAATTTAGTAGTTGTTCACTATTTTTTTTTGTATTAAATTGCCTTTGTTTCTATTCCACTATGTAACTGAACTAAGCTATATACTTTTACTAGTGCTTGTTTAGGCCTCCATCACGTGCTTAATGTAAGGTCTCTTTGTTTTCTATTTTGGATTTTTTAGGATTTTATTTTAATCAAATTATTTGTTACTTATTTACGTATGACATGTAATCCGTGGATGAAACCAGAACCGATCCGTGACTCGTGGATCGGATTGGAACCGAACGGTGAGACTTTTGGTCCGGACACGGATTGGATTTTCTAAAAACCGTGATTCGCGGATTAGGATTGGATTCGTGCTAATCCGATCCGATCCGGACCGTGTACACCCCTACAAAGATCTTCTGGTCAAAAGGATCAATACCAGCCTCTCTGCTTTGCTACATTAACGTAAAAACCAGCCTCACCAAACGAACTCACTAATTTAAATATTTCTTAACTTTGCTATAGTAACTTAACAAATTTAGTGACCTACTATTCACTCACCAAAAGAGGATGAGGGAGGGAAGAGTAAAAGTTTGAATATAGAGTTTGATTTTATGAGATTTTGATAAAGTGACTTGCTAAAGTTTGAATAGAGAGTCTGATTTTATGAATTTTTTGAAAAGTGACTTATTAAATTATAAAATGTATTTTTAAGGTTAAATTTGATTTTTTTTCCCTCAATAAGAATATAAGTCTTGAGTTAATTTTCCTTTTTGTGTTGTTTGTTCCGGGGGTTTTAGATATTTCGGGTCAATTTGTGAGCGCCTTGTATTAATCCTTATAGTCATTTTCACAATCGTTTTCACACTTTTATCTATGGAGTGAGATGGTCTGGAGAATTGGGATTTGGGGTGGCTGTTGTGCAGCCACCGCCCAGCAGGTGCTGTGCACCCATCTGAGCCGTCCGTTGCTCGGACGGCCGGCCCAGATTTCATCTTGCATGCGCGGCAACGAACGGTTCGGATGCAAAGGTGTTGAGGTGAAATTTGGGCCGTCCATCTGAGCAACGGACGGCTCGGATGGGTGCACAACACTGCTGTGCGGTGGCTGCACAGCAGCCACCCCGTGTCCTAAGAATTGGTAGTACGAAGAATCGAACCTAAATCCTAAGAAAATGACAAATTTCTAAGTTATAGACCAACATGCCCCTACGGTTCTGCACTACAGGGTTGTAGTGCAACATTCAAGCCGTTAATCGCACAATAAATAACTATGCTTTCATCTTTGCTTTTGCACTATCCGAGTCATCTATTGTAGAGCGAGATAAAATTTGAGCAATTGATTATCGTACTACTGGGTTGCAGTGTGACACCATACTGTACAATCTCCGAAGTCCCCTCGAGGTTGGATCCGATCCAACCCGATCTGGTTCCTCAGATCGAATTGCCATGGCAACAGAAAATATCTAAAACCCTCCAAAACAAACAAACAAACTTATCGAGTCTCCAATTTTGGCTGGCGAAGTCAATCAAATAAACCAGCTCCGTCAACCGCCGGTACCGGTTACCAGTCAACCTCCCATCCCCAATTCTCACTCTCTCTCCTTTTTTCTTGTACAGAAAGAAAATAAAACAAGAATTACTCCGCAAGACAAAAGCCACCAGGACCCAGTATATATATGCAATACACGATGAGAGGTTAGATACAGATACAGATACAGATACAGCAAAAATATGCATATCTACAATGCTTGGCTTCCGCCTCCGGTCGCGGAGGAGACGTGGAGGGAGAAGGAGTCGTTCGCTCGCGTCGTCAGCTCAGTGAAAGACTCGTTTCGATCGGACGATCCTGAATCCGTCTATTCCACTCTCAAATGGGTCTCCGTCATCGACGTGTGAGTTCGAATTCATTTTCTGATCAAATAGTACAGCATACGAAGTGAAGAACTGTTTACTTCACTAGTGCGATCAGTAGCTGTTTTGCTCTCTTTCTTACGTCTGTTTACTGTTCATTTGCAGCCAATTTGCAGTTTCAGTATTAATTGTTTGTACGTTGTGTGTTTTGCTAGTAGGACTACGATAAGTTGAATTATTGAGTTTGAAGCTGATAATGCTTGCTACTGGAGTTGAATTGGAATTAGTGGAGCAGTATTGAGTGTTTTCTGTTTACTTAAGCTAATTTGCTACTATAGTTCCTTTAGTGATACGAACTTTTTTCGAGCAGAGTAGGATTTTGTTGTTTTTTAGTAGGGTTATATATAATTATTGGTAGTCACTTGCTTCTACTGGTAGCTTTTCAGTGGAGGGAATGCGATTTGGTTATTGTTCATTACTTTTTTTTTTTGGGTGCTCAGTATAAATTGCAGTATTCACTCCCCAAAGCTTACTAATCATCTGCACCGATAATCATGTGGGGTCTTAGTTTAATATTTTACCTTGCAGTTTTGTAAAAGCAAAAAGTGAAGTATCATTAGAAGATGTGGCTACCCTTGTGGAGTTGGGGTTAGAAATTTTTCGCATTTCGCAGAACAAACTTTATGCGCAGGTGGTGCTAATACTTCAGAATAAAATCCATTCCTTTTCATGTCACTTTTGTTTATGTTTGCTACATGATGGTTCCACTTCCGTCAATTAGGTTAGATGGGGAGGTATCTTGGTGAAGTTACTGAACAAGTATCGAAAGAAGCTGTCCTTAAAAATCCAGTGGCGCCCTTTCTATGATACATTGGTCAATACGCACTTTACAAGGTAAGTATTCATTTACCCTTCCATTTTTTTGAGTGTCCATGGTTTTACTACGCGAGTTTGGATAATACGTGTCAATCTTTTCGTGTGCAGAATACAGTCCTGTAAATCTATACCCTATTATACTTTTTTGAACTCTGATAGTAGCCTTTAGAACTTGATATAACAGTGGTTATTGGTTATTCACTGTGGTCTACATATATACATGCATACTTTTATATACTTATAATTGTACAGTTGGCGCTTTAGAGTTCGATAATTTTGTTTGGTAAATAGAGTTTGATATTCTTTATAAACAGTCTTGTTTGATTTTTTTTCTAACATAATTCTTATGACCTGCCGAGCTATCCAACTTTGTATCTCAGTATAGTTACAATCATATGCTTGGCCTCTGATAGCTATGCGCTGGTACAGGAATACAGGCCCAGAAGGGTGGAGATTGAGACAGAGACATTTTGAGACTGTTACTTCCCTGGTTCGATCCTGCCGGAGGTTCTTCCCACCAGGTTCTGCGTCTGAGATATGGTCTGAATTTGGGTAATTTTTGAAGCCTGTAATTATTTTTTGCTATGAGTTTGGTAATGATGTTGATGCATATATCATATCCTCCTGAATCAAATACAAATAACCTTACTTGTTTCCTAAGGCTTCATAGATTTTGTTTGCCTTCTTGTTTGAGCTACTTTTAGTTTTAGTAATAGGCTGAAAACCTCTCAAAGAGAAGCATTTTGTGTTGGTTTTGACATGTTAACTTCTTCATTCATGTTAACTAGCATGAAGCAGGATGAAGACGAGACATAGAGCTTCCTTGTGAATTTTTTGTTTTACTTTTACAGGGAGCCGATTTATTGGTTGCAAATATGGGTTAAATCAGTGAGAGAATTTGAGTCAAATCCAGCACGGACAGCCTTTCTACTAAATGGCGCTAGAACTAAATCACTGCTTTTGTAGCGTACATGAGTTATAGTGTCTTGAAATGTGACAATCAAGAGGAATTGAGGAATTGAAGGTTATTGTTTAAATGACTACGATTAGAATTTTGGACTTTTGTGAGACAGAGTATAATGGAAGTTTCTCAATTCGAACACGGCATCCTTATGTTCTGAGGAAGACATATTACTGGTTTATTTTTGATGTTGGTCTGCATGATAATCAAAATCATCTGGACAGGAGAGCGAGAACAATAACAAAATTACAGCCAAATATAAGAAGACTGTGAAATCTGAAGTAGCTAATCTCCCAGCCTGAGAATATAGGCTCATAGAATGAAGAAAAGAAATCAAAGGCTCTACCACAACCCAACTTTGCAAGAGAGTCTTCAATGCTATTACTTTCTAAAATAAATGGAGGTACAAGGGATTTGTTTTTGTTGAAGGCTATGTGGCTGTGAAGGTGTATTTTGTTAGAGACTAGGTAGGATCTTTGAGTGACAGTTTGTAGTTATCATAGTTGTAGGTGCAAGCAGTGGAGAACCAAGGAGCAATTGTATGTTTCAAAACGTGCAAAATTTGTTTTAGATCAGTATATCATTGTATAGCATAGTTGTTATGGTAATAGATACATGCTTGATAAGATTTGGGGTTTCAGTGCCCATTAGTTAAAAGTTTTATAAGAGAACTGCTGTTGGTATTTGCCATAGTTCAACATTAGTTTTGGCAAGTATTTCTTATAGCCTGACATGACAGCATACATTACCACAAACCCACGTGTAATTTTGTCGCCCCTTATAGCTGGAACGACATTGTTCGAATAATAATGTATTTGACAAGAAGGGGTCTTTCTATTTGTTGCATACTACACCGTACAAGATTCAGAAAAAGAGAGCGACTAAAAGTCATTCCTTCCTTTTCCTATCAATTAGTTGATTGGTTTGTTGTATGTTGTTGTACGACAGTACGAGTACATAAAGATTTTATAAATAGAAGTCATCAAGGGAATCCCGTGAATTTTGCAGGTCTCTGCTTGAAAATCCTTGGCATAACTCGTCCTTTGAAGGTGCTGGGTTCGTGAGACTGTTTCTTCCTACAAACGTTGACAACACCGACTTCTTTTCAGTGTAAGGAGTGCCAGTACTTTAGAATTCTCATTCTTTGAAAGGATCTTGGTTTGACTGTAGCTTGATCCTTCCATTTTGATGGCAGCAATTGGATTAAAATATGTATGGATCAGTGGGATTCAGTGCCAAATTGCCAGTTTTGGGACTTCCAGTGGGCAGCTGTTACAGCCCGTGTGATAAAGAACTGCAAATTTATCAACTGGGAATGTTTCTTGCCTATGCTTTTCACAAGATACTTGAATATGTTTGAGGTCAGTGTACTTGTTCACTCAGTACTTTCTTGAGCTCATTATGTGGAAAATGCATCCTGACAGATCGTCACCTGGAATCCAACATGGACCTTAGGAGTGTCTTTGCGTTTTAGCTCCCTTCAACTTCAGGGAAGATTGATTTTTTTCCACACTCTCCTTGAAGACCTAAAACTGTTGACATTCACTACATGTGATTACTTGGCTATTAGGCCGATATATGGCGATACCACTTATTTATCTTTTCAGCGGGTAAAGAACTTTGAAAATGCATTTTAAGGCCTTCTGACAAAGTTTGTAGATCCCCGAATAGTTGTTGTCGGTGAAACATTTCTTGCTTGGATTGCTTAGCTCTCATGGCACGAGCGCCATTCACATTGTAATAGAAGGTTGGATCTTTGGATTAGGGTTTTACACGAGGATA
Organism: Vaccinium vitis-idaea; assembly: GCA_963854785.1. NCBI lineage: Eukaryota > Viridiplantae > Streptophyta > Magnoliopsida > Ericales > Ericaceae > Vaccinium > Vaccinium vitis-idaea. Next base: position 42,549,879 of record OY978218.1, on the reverse strand, counting down.
CGAAAGAGACGAGAAGAAACAACAAGGAGTGAAAGCAGTTTGAAATTTACATTTTATGCTTCACCTCTGCACGTGTAGTTCTCACAAGACCAAAATACATGTGGTAGCTATCTGCTCTAGTATTTCCAAATGCAAGTAGTTGTTCAGTTTGTGCAGTTATGACTTCCGGCCGTAGTATGGTTAAACAATTAACTGCTGGAGTAAATTGTGATGCTTCATCTTATGCTCCATCTTATATGACGTGCTTTTCCTCTTTTCCCGCTTTCACATTGCTGCATATTGAGATTGGACGTTTGGGTTAGGTTTGTCTATGTTGAGTGTATATCTTTAACCATTTCTAATGGCAAATATAGGTTCCGGTGGCAAATGGAAATGGATCCAACCCGTTTTCTGTGGATGTTCCCAGAAATACAAGGTTTTTGTTCTCCAATAAATCAGCCACCCCAGCAAAAGCCATTGCTAAATCAATTGTAAGCTATACATGAATTCCCAAAGTAGCAGTTTTCATGGTATTGTAATTTATAGTTCCTAAGCTACACATTTTCGTACTCTTCAATTGCTAATGCAGGTGCACCTGTTAAAACCTGGGAGTTCAGCGCAGCAACAGTTTGAGAAATTGGTCAACCTCTTAGAACAGTGTGTTTCTCCGATTCTAGTTTTTTCATCTCATTTCAATAAGTAGTTATATTTTGCAAGTTTCCGTAATTGGTGTTCTTTTTTTCATTCATGGTTTTAGATATTACCATCCATCAAATGGTGGACGGTGGACTTATTCTTTGGAGCGGTTTTTGCAATATTTGGTAGTGGCATTCCAGAAACGTTTACAGCATGAGCAACTGTGAGAATTCATCTTTTCTACTTCTGATATTGCATGTTGAACTTTTTTTCACATTTAAAATCCTCAATACAGGAATGGAGATAGCAGTAGGCAGTCTGAACTCCATTTAGGACCATCAGAAAGAGCTTCTTTTGTGAATGTGGTGCTGAAGTTAATTGATCGTGGTCAATACAGCAAAAATGAACATCTTTCTGAAACAGTTGCAGCTGCAACTTCTCTGTTGTCTTACGTAGAGCCCTCTTTGGTTCTTCCATTTTTAGCGTCTCGGTTCCATATGGCCTTGGAAACGGTCAGTAATATGCATGGGTTACCTTACATGTTAGAATCAAGATATCTTGCTTTAAGCGTTTTTTAATTTTTCCCTATGGACCGATACGTTCCAACTTATCCAGTTAATAAGATGTAGATATGACAAAAGTGAAGTTTTCATTTGTTTGTGTTGAAACAAGTACAGAACCTTACCCCTTACTCTTCGTTAACATTGTGTCTTCAGATGACAGCCACCCACCAGCTGAAGGCTGCTGTAACATCAGTAGCATTTGCTGGCCGCTCACTATTTCTTACATCCTTGTCATCTTCTCCGGTAAAACCAGATGATGTAGATGGTGCTGATGGGTTCATTGATCTTTTGATGATTTCATTGTCCAATGCGCTTCTTGGCATGGATGCCAATGATCCGCCGAAAACCTTGGCAACCATGCAACTGATTGGTTCCATTTTTTCAAATGTGAGCTCTACTAGCCTTCATTTCAAACTTATTAGCCTAGTGTGCATATTTGTGATATAGAGTTCTGCTCATATACAACATGTTTGCAGATGGCCATAGTCGAAGATAATATGGATGAGTTTTTATTAATGCCCACAATTCGCTTTTCTGATTGGCTGGATGAGTTCTTGTGCCGCCTCTTTTCTTTGCTCTTACACTTGGAGCCTAGTAGTGTTATGTAAGTAACAGCATCTGCCCTCTTTGACTCTCTTACCCCCGCAGAAAACTCCCCAGCTCTTTTGGCTATTTGTGCTTGTTATTTGGTTTTGACCAAATAGTTTCCCTCTTTGCAATTGGGGCCCTTGGGAGTAACTTATTAGTTGGTGCAGGAATGAAGGCCTTCAGTCATCAAGTACATCAGGAACTTTTCTGGTTGATGATGGTCCTTATTACTTCTGCATGCTGGAAATTTTGCTTGGAAGGCTTTCAAAACCCCTCTATAACCAGGTCTAGATTTTTAGTCCGAAAAGTCAGTTTGATGGTCCTAATATTTTGAATTTTCTTCAAAGTTTTTTCTCAAGAAATTTCACCTCACTGGCAGGCACTGAGGAAAATTTCCAAGTTTGTCAAGACAAATATTCTTCCAGGGGCAATAGCAGAGGTTGGACTGCTTTGCTGTGCATGTGTTCATTCCAACCCGGAGGAGGCAGTGGTTCACCTTATCGAACCATTGTTAATGTCTGTCATAGCCTCTTTAAAAGGGACACCTACTACAGGTTTTGGAGGAAGAGGAATTCCTAAGGCATCAGTTTCTTCCAAGGTTTTCTTTTGCCCTTCCAATACAGTTATGGTGCTTCATAGTTGTCATTTCCTTCATAATTTGCTTATTTTGGATTCCATTTGTCCCTATTCAGGTAAAACCCACACTTTCTCCAGCTCTTGAAACGGCAGTTAACTACCAACTGAAAGTATTATCAGTGGCCATCAGTTACGGAGGTCCTGCCCTTCTCCGTTACAAGGATCAATTCAAAGAAGTTATCACGTCTGCCTTCGAATCCCCGTCTTGGAAGGTTTTCTTTTCCCCTTGCTTGCTAATCACTTGTTGCTGTCTGCATATTGATAATTCGCTGTAATTCTTGGCGATTGTGAAATTTGGATGCTTACGGTCTGTACGTATCAGGAAAAGCTTGCAATAGTTCTTTGGGTTGATTATGCTCATTGATAACTTAATGGTTTGTGACAGGTTAATGGAGCTGGCGATCATGTTCTCCGATCCCTCCTTGGAAGCCTGGTTCTTTATTATCCTGTTGATCAATACAAGTATGCCTTTCTGTTCTTTGACTTGCATTTGCCATCATGCACCTTGAGCAGTTTCGCATTTTCTATAAATGTAGATAGCGGATGTGAAAATATTCATATCTGTATGTACGCATTGTGAAGATATATTTTTGTCCTAGGTGCATGTCACATCACCCGGCTTCTGCTGCATTAGAGGAATGGATCAGCCCTAAAGATTATTTTGAAGATAAATCATTTGTGGGTCCGAAGTGGCATGTCCCAAGTTATGAAGAAATTCAATATGCAAACGAGCTGATAGAACTGCATTTCAAATCAGCTTTAGATGATCTTCTGAGAATATGTCAGACTAAAATTCATTCTGATTCAGGTAATGTTCATAGTCTCTTTCAAATGATTTTAGTTGCTGGGTTGCTAAAATCATTTGAAAAACTTACTTGTGTGAAAAGAAAGCAAACAAGAGTTCGACATGTAGAAGTTATTGTGAGGGGTCTCTCTAAGTGAGGGTCTTACTTCTGTTGAGATCCTTGGCCCATACCCGGAAACTTTCTAGGAATTTATTCCTTGATTTATGTCTCCCATTCATATAATTTGAGTGTACCACATTATTAGTTTATTTGGCAAATTGTGTACATAATTTAGTTATCTTGGTTATCTCCCTCTCGGCCAATTCTTTCCCTCCTTCCTGTGCTTCTCTTTATTATTGTTGTTGTTGTTGTTATCTGCCAGTCTTCCTTGTGCTGTATAAGCTGGCCGCGGTGATATGAAATCCGTTCTTTTTTATGGCAACTGGTGATACAGATAAACATTTCACAGATAGTATAGAATATGGTTTAATATTTTTGCGAATGATTTATAACAATACGGTTTGATGTCAACTTGAATTGTGAAATTTGAATTATAAACCATATGACTTGCATAAACTTCGTAGCATTTTATACAGTTTGAAGTATATTGAGATTCTGGATTTTATTTCTGACACTTCTGTATCTATGTTGCCCAGGGGATGAGAAAGAGCACCTTAAAGTGACTCTTCTGCGGCTGGATTCTTCATTGCAAGGTGTATTGTCATGCTTGCCCGATTTTAGGCCATTGTCTAGGAACGGGATTGTTGATGATCCTTGCCATGTACCTTTTTTAATAGCTGGAGCAAGTGGTGCAAGTGTTGGCAGCATTGAGCTGCGGGAAAAAGCAGCTGAGATCATACATGTGGCCTGCAAGTAATGTACAACATGCTCTGTTCAAATGTCTTCCCTTTTATCATGATTATCTGTGTCCATATCCTAACATAAGGACCCCTCTGATCGATCTCCCTTGCTATCTAGTACTATCAATTTCCTCTTGTCACTTGATGTGCATGTTCCATGAGATCTTTCAATCTCGCTCAGTGTTACAATCCCATTAACTGAAAAAAAGAAGAAGAAAAGACTATGATGTAGTTCCCCTCAATTACCTAATCTATTGAAAACCAATGATAGCAGGTGCGGTTGGCTGAACCTAATCAAACATTGCATTTTGCAGATACTTGTTGGAGGAAAAATCAGATGACAGTATCCTAATGCTGCTTATCATTCGTATCATGGATGCCTTGGGAAACTATGGTAATGGAGAGTGCATCTTGATGGATGACTGACGAAATAATGTTAACTACTTGTATATGTTGTTATTCGTTAATCCATTTCTTACTTAATCCATGCAGGAGGTTCTGAATATGATGAGTGGTCAAATCACAGGCAGGCTTGGAAATTGGAATATGTTGCTTTGGTAGAACCTCCAATAAATTTTATTGTCTCCTCTCATTGTAGAGGAAAGAGACGGTAAGTAGTCTTTGCTCTTTTATCTTTTTGCATTGTAGTGAATGATGCATTAAATGATTGTCTTCTAACTACAAATATATTGTCTGTATTCCAGGCCTAGGTGGGCACTAATTGATAAAGCATATCTGCATAGTACATGGAGATCATCACAATCATCCTATCATCTCTCTCGTATGACTGGGAACGTCTCTCCATCGGACCATGCTATTCTTTTGATGGATGATCTTCTTAACCTCTCTTTGCATAACTATGAAACTGTTCGCATGTGAGTCCATTAGTCTCCAACATTTATGCCTTCAACAAACTTTAGCTCTCTTTACCATGCAAGCATGGTACATTGACTCATTTAAATTGTTTAAGTGTTCATAGACTACTGACATAGCTCTTTCACCAATCAGGGTATGATATGCCTGTAAGGGGATGTGTGCCATTGAGTGTTGGCAATAAGGCAATAACACAGATTCAAAAACATTTTCAGCCATTCATATGTAAGTGGAAGGTTGACTGTATTGTGTGATGTATAGAGATAGGTGATATGTGACCCTCTGAAGGAATGCGTTGGAACGTGGTTATGTAGTTCCAAATGGGGGTGAACATCTTGTCAATTTGTAGCTTACCTGTTATGAAAGCAAATGGGTACTCTAAACTGGAAGGTTCTTGCCAAGATGGAAGTCTCTAAGATGTTGCCATTTTCTAGACTCATCACTTTGCCTTACCTTGAAAATAGAGTTCAGTAGATCTTGCTGTGAGTGGTTTAATTGGCACTGATGAGTATAGTTTCCCTTGTCCAGATAGTGATGCTACGCCTGGGCATGATAGAGTGGGATAAGTGGTATTTTTCATAATATATCGTAAATGTTGGCTCTTTTATGGTGGTTTATCGATAGGTCATACGTTTCAAGTCTTTCGAGTCTTTTAGGTCCCACATAACTTAGTTCTCTAGTTCTCATATGTGACAAGTCAGATCTTCCTTCAGTTCCGAATGGAGGCTGTGCTATTACCGTCTAGTTAACTTTTGTGTATTATCCATCAGTGAGGGACTTAACTGCTTGGAGTTCTGAGAGTACAAGAATTTTTAGAGGTCGCGTCCCTTTTTGTTAATCCCTGCAGGTTTGAAGTAACTGGATATTTTTTGTGAAGTGGTGAGCTTGTAAACCTTGGTTTCTGTGATTCTTCCCTTGGCTTTTTATGTTTCGAATTGATTCCTCAATCTTCATCATGTGCTTCTTAGCGCATTTTAATTTGGCGATATTTGCGTATCTTTTCCTTGTTCCATTATCGTTTGTCGTATCTGATTTTAGTTGTTAAATTGACATTCAGACTTGCGGGGAAGGCCCTCCTGAAAATGATAAAGCGATGGCCATTGATGATTTCAAAGTGTGTGCTCAGCCTTACTGACAACTTACGGAACCCCAACTCACCAGAACATGCTGTCCTAGGTTCTTGTGCTGTCCTTTCTTCACAAATCGTTCTCAAGCATCTGACTATGGTATTTGTCTTGAATGAAGTGCTTAGAAAAGTTTGACCTATCTGAAATAAAGCTTATCAAAATACTATATAGTGACTTTTCCGGGTTTTGCTTTCTCTTTCAATCCAGGATTCAAAGTCATTCTCTTCATTTATCATTGGAATTCTTTCAAGGTGAATCATTTCAAGAATTTGCTTTAGTTTATATGTGATGTCTAATTGTCATATAGTCCTTGTCTCACTTTTGTGTTTTGTTCTATTTGTTTTCTCTGTTGAAGTTCTCATCATGAATCACTCAAAGCTCAGAAAGCAATCAATGAGGTAAGATCTCCATTAAGAGTCTAAGACTATATAGAGAAGATATCTTTGCTTGTTTAATGAGTTCTGATTGCCAACAGCTTTTTGTCAAATACAACATTTATTTTGGGGGAGTCTCTAGAAGCATCCTTAGGATGTCAGGCAGCCATTCAGATGGGTCAGATTTTGCAGATTTGATCTCACAGATTGGTTCTATGAGTTTCGGATCTACCAACTTGCATTGGCGGTAAACATTCTCTTTTTTAAAATTGTTGATATCCTTCATCTATGTTTAATTGTATGACTGTGTTTTGGCCATCTAATGGTCTATGTTTATAATGTTGACCATATCTTTGTACAGGCGCAGAAATACAAACATCGACGTATCATTACCTTTACATACTAAAAAAACTCAATAGTTCTCTATGCCTCAAATGAGTTGGATATTGAGGTTGATCTTTTCCCCCTTTTGTCAGGTATAATCTGATGGCTAATAGAGTTCTGCTATTGTTGGCGATGGCATCAAGGAATGATCCAGATTTATCTACAAATATTCAGCGTGAAACTGCTGGTCAGAATTCGTCATACTTAAAACTCTCTCTGTAATATTATTACTTTCTTTCAAGTTCTGATAAACAGCTACCTATTGATTGATTAAATTTTGTCTTTTCAGGTCACTTCTTAAAGAACTTAAAAAGTCAACTTCCCCAGACAAGAATCCTTGCAATCTCTGCTTTAAATACACTGTTGTTAGAATCGCCTTATAAAATGTCTGCTGCGGAAGCGGTGGAGCAACCTGATTTTTCAAGTGTTTCTGAACGAGATAACAAGTCCTCCCTTGAAGGAGCTTTAAGTTCAATATTTGAGGAAGAAGGATTTTTTAGTGAGACTTTGAACAGTCTTTCTCATGTTCATATAATCACTGATACTGAAAGCACAGGTTCCCGAGGAAATCATGGAAGTTCATCCTTTCAGAGTTTGGCTGACAAATCTATTACCCGTTTCTATTTTGACTTCTCGTCTTCGTGGCCACGTACCCCCAGTTGGATTTCTTTACTGGGAAGTGATACTTTTTACTCGAACTTTGCTCGCATATTTAAACGGCTATGCCAAGAATGTGGCATGCCGGTTTTATTGGCGCTTAAAAGTGCATTGGATGAGTTTTCAAATGCCAAGGAGCGGTCTAAGCAGTGTGTTGCTGCTGAAGCGTTGGCTGGTGTACTGCATTCCGATGTCATTGGTGTTTTAGAAGAATGGGATACCTGGATGGAGATTCAGTTACGGAATGTAATTCTTGCTCCATCAGTGGAATCTGTACCAGAGTGGGCTGCTTGTATACGATACTCTGTTACTGGGAAAGGGAAATTCGGGAATACCATTCCAGTTCTGAGACAAAAGATTCTAAACTGTTTGGCTACCCCTTTACCTCCAATGGTAACTACAACTGTAGTCGCCAAGCGCTTTGCTTTTCTCTCAGCTGCACTTATAGAAGTATCCCCACCAAGAATGCCAGTGGCTGAAATACAGCTTCATGAGAAACTTCTGGAGGAGTTGTTGGGTACTATGAGTCATTCATCTGCTCAGGTGAGCATCTTTACCTATTTTAGACCAATTTTCAGATCATGGCAGTTTCTTGTTGTAGTGAAAATTAATGATCAATTTGTTGGGTCTTGAGACTCTTGGCAAAAGTGCTCATGTAGATATGGTCATGCTTGAAAGGATGCGTCACCTTGATGCATTGGGGAGAAGTTCTTTATGACAAAAACACGGTGCACAATCATTTAAAAAATGTCATTGTTCTTGAAATCAATCAAGTTTAAAGCATCTTTGTGGACTCTTTTTGGTGCATTTTTGATTTTCCTTGGGTCTGTCAACATGATTTGGTTTTGTTATTTTAATTGAAAAACTTTTTCATTTTGTCTGTTTGGCTTTCTATATTTGTTTCCCCCCTTCTAATGCACCTCATCTGATAAATGCTTAAGGTGACATCTCATAACTTAGTTCTAGATACCCTCTTTCTACTTTCTATATGCATTTTCATCCTTGAAAACTCTAGTTGAACATACTTGTTATAGAACGGCAGATGCTAAGTGTCAGTTTAGAACGGCTCATGATGTAAGGGTTCCCACACGCTTATATACTTCATACTACTTTGGTGTCCAGGCGATGTAAAATTTTGCTTCACACCCTCCCTCATGCGTAGTGTGCTCACTCGGCAGCACCTGCTGCGTGGAGGCCTGACGCACCCTACCCGTCTTTGGTACCCAGCTCTCATACCATGTTACATGATCTTGGGTAGTACTCAATCCCAAAAGCTAGCTCATGAAGTGAGGGTGCCCTCACGCTTGTATATTCCATGTTACTTTGGTACCCGGGCGATGTTGGACTTATACAAAACCGACACCCTCATTGTATCGTTAGTACCGTTTCTTCCACCTCCAAATGCTCTTCTTTCTTGATGATCTACTGTTACTATTCATGTAAATACTGAAGTAAATGGTTTTACACTAATTGTAGATGGAATTCTTTCCAGTTCTAGTATCAGTCTATCAGAGAGTTTCATTTCCATCCCAGAAATTTTGTTCTTGTGCATTTCTCATTTTTAAGATTGCAATAGGACCATACAGAGAAGTACAGTATGGTAATGGACATTGATGTTACCAGGACAGACAGTTACATGCAGCTTGACTTGTGTCTATAGTTGGCTCAATTAAATGATCCATGAGTATCCCGTGGAGAAATCGTCAAGCTGTGCTTTACAGTTGTTTTGCTGTTTAAAAGTGCATTCTAAAAGTATGTTTTCATGAGTATCAGATACTATCAATTTTTGGGCCTGAGTTTGGGTCAGAAGATTCAGCACCCATTCATATTGTTAATTAAGAACGTTATAAGGAACGGGTTATAAAATTCTATATCTGATGTAAGATTGATTTCAGACATTTTAACGAGTTACTTTCAGTATGCTATGCAAATTATGACGACAGACAGTCCGGAAGAAGTTGTTAATGTAGTCTTGTGTGGATAGGTGAGGGAAGCAATTGGTGTTACCCTATCTGTGTTGTGCTCAAACATTCGGCTTCATACAACCTTCACTAATAATCATTCACATGACGTTGACGGTTCCAAAATTGAAGAGAGAAGTTGGGATCATTTCTTAGTAGAACATGCATCTGAACTTGTCACAAGTATCCAGAATGCCAGCCAGTCTGACAAAATGGAGATCCAAAAAGATAAAAGTCCTGATAATGGGCTGGTGAATGGCGATTCTCAAGATGATGTTAAGTGGATGGAAACGGTATGTGTTGAATAGAATTATTGATAAACAAGGCTTCTTTATCTTTAAAAGGTTTCTGACGTATTTCTCTATCCCTGAATGTGTGCAGCTATTCCATTTCGTTATATCGTCTTTGAAGTCCGGAAGATCTTCATATCTGCTGGATGTCATTGTGGGTCTTCTTTATCCTGTAATTTCTTTACAGGTAGGTGAAGTACACATTTTCTTTCTTAGAATTTCCTATGTAGTCGTTAAATTCTCGAGTTCATCTCATGATCGAACTTTCTTCTGCGCTTATGTGTCAGATTACCAGTGTATATCCTTGGGACCTTGACTTTAGCCCATATAGTTTCCTTGTGGGTTTTCCAAGTTTCGTACCCCTTTTTTTTTTGTTTGTTTGGAAAATGTCCACTGGGGAACACTCTAAAGGAAAAAGAGAGAGATATTTTGCTAAACCTTTTATGTTTTATGAACATGATATTTTGAAATTCCCAAGCCACTACAAGGATTAAGTTTTTGCCCATACTAGATTAACCAATCAAACGATTGCATGGAACACAAGAATTTACGTGGAAACCCCAATGGGGGAAAACCACGGGAAAGAATCATGCGCCAAAATGATTGTACGATTACAAGTATTCTTACTAACTGACCGTGTATCCTCACCACAAGTCCTAAGGACTACTTACCGAATCCACATACATCATACCCTTGCATGATTGCCGATTCTTGAATCTTCAAGCCTTCCAGGAATACCTTTTGGAACTACATGAAAGGGTTTTTAACTCAAAGATGAATGTTGATGGAGTAAACTTCTTGAAGTTGCATGATTAGCACCATGAACCATCGGACACTTTAAGATACAAAAGCAACCAGCGCTCAGCAATGTTTAGGAGTAAAACCAAGCTTTAGTAATGATGGCTGCTGAAGATAATGCTTGAACCCTAATTGCTTTGTATTTATAGAGCCAGCAAAAACCGCCAGATTTGCTTGAGCGACTCTGAATCTCGCTCGAGTGACTTTCATCCAGTGACACCCGCCCAATTACTTATTTGAGCGAAACTGCTGCTCATGAAGCCCGTTCCAATACTTCCAAAAACTTGACTAAGTACTACCGCACTCAAAATTGAAAACAACACTTTGAGATTCCTTTTTATTTTTTGATAACCTGATGTCCGGGCACAGCTTTTGTGCACCTCGACTACTTCTGGGGTCCTGGAGGTAATTACCGGGCATATGACCCCCAGTGGCCCTAAGAGTTTTGCTGGCAAGGAGAATTGAACCTCAGACCTTAGGTGGGAGGCACTGGAAGCAAACCCCTAAGTTTGAGATTCCTTGCCACACCTAAATCCTAATACAGATGGTCTAGAAAAAAAGAAAAAAAAAAGTACAACTCGATAAAAGGGAAATACCTATAAATGTGTGTTTGGTTATAAATGTGCCAACCAAAAGGGAGCCCACCTGACGGAGCTTACATATTTTGTTGAACCCTTTATGTTTTTTGAACATGATATTTGGTTCAACTTGTCAGTATTGAAAATAGAGAAATAGGAAAAACTTTGGAAGTGATACTGCTTAATTGGTAGGAGTCTAAGAGACAAAAATTTACAAGCCAAGTCTTGTATTTTTAAGGAATTTCATCACATCTACAAGATATGGATGAGTATGTCTTGTAAAACTTTGAATCACAACTTATGTTAGCTGCTCTGGGGAAATTTCACGCCCGTGGTTGATTTAATAGAATCTCCTTATGCAGCCAAGAAGTTTTATTCATTATCTTTTTGCATATATTATATTTCCAAGGGTCATGCTAACGGGTGCCGTAGTGCACCCGTTAAGGGTACAAAAAGTACACTTTTGTGGGTCCCACTTGTACAAAAAATACACTTTAAAAGTACACGTGTACGTTAAAGTACACTTAAAGATGTACTTTCAAGTACAAGTGTACTTTTAAATTGTACTTTTTTGTACTCTTAACGGGTGCACTATGGCACCCGTTAGCATTTCCTTATTTCCCAACCTCACATTTTTTTTTTATGGGACGCTATATAAGGCTATATTTCCTTGAAATGGAAATGCTTCCTTTCTATATTGTTTTACTTTCAAGTGACAGATTTTGAAGTGATGGCCTGTTTTCCATTTTACACTTGTTTATGCTTTGCTTTTGTCATGCAGATCTTAGGAACCTTTTTGATTCGATACTTCTTTGTTTTGGTCTTGTGTTGGTTTGATGCAGATTTTAAACCTCTTTATAGGTTGACATATTTGTTGGAGCGCGTCTGTTTTATTGTCTTATTGAGCCATTTGCGTCTGCATTTTTTGCATGGGAATTACTGTTTCAATTCTAGTTTTTACTCCAGAAAACCTGTGTCTAGTACTTGGATTTGAAAAATAAGACTGGTGGTGTTCAAACGTGCCTCCAAGTATAATCTTTTTCTCTGAACATTACACTGGTTATTTGGAACCATTTGATAGAGAGGCTGAGACACCTCCAATAGATGTCTTGGTAGGTCGTTTTTCACACCAAAAATAAATAATTAAAACTGAGCAAAACCTCAATTCAAATATAATAATGGTTAAGTCCAGGTATTGTACCACGGGGGGATCAAGAGGCTAAGTTGCATTATTTTATAAATCAGTTCTTACTTTAGTTTGAGAAAAAGTAATTGGAGTTCTTACTTTAGTTTGAGAAAAAGTAATTGGAGTTTTGTTTAAACTACCTTAATCTGAGTAGTTAAAAGCTAAAAAGATGGTGATGTAAATAATATGGAAAAGGTTTTAGGGTTGGAATTCACCCTAACTTCGTGACCAAGCAATTATACCAATTTAGAAAACCAATTACCAAAATGATAATGATTTGCCAAAAGCTACAAGCCCTAGTGACATCGCCAAGAGGTTCCATGTAATTGAGAATCAGGCATAACCTATCTTCGATAGGCGCGAATGTCTTCGATTCTATAACTAATTAATCTAGGCACGACTCGTCTTCTCTACGTATAGACTATCTCAATTCTCAATTTCATGCATGAAGAAAACTATTGCGTAACCCATGTATTTGCAATCATAGAAAACAAACACGTGTATGAGATTGGAATAAATAATAACACTTCATAAAACGATGTCCATAGTCATACAATCATCGTTTTGATAATTGAAATCAAATCAGTATAAAAACAAAGTTACTCAGTTAGGGTTTCATCTACACCCTAAGAAGATGATTAGTTGCCCATGTGGAGAAGAGAATGAAAATATCTTGGACTAGTCTCCATTGCCGCTGCCTCTGTATGTACTCAGTGATTCCACAACCAAAACCCAATTCCACGTTGGAAGCCCTCACGACCAAGAACCCTCGTCCAAAGCTGCTGCTGGTTCAGTGTCATGTTCTTTATATGGGGATTTAATGCACTAATTACATAAGAGGTCCATGGGACTTTATGTAATAACAAATCAATAATTTCACTTTAAACATTTTGCATTTTGATTGCAAGCTTCTTTTAACTCCCCTTTTTATCCAATGTCTATGACAACAAGCTCGAGCAACCTATAAACACAAAAGAAGACTAAACAAGTATCACATGTCCAATAAATATGACTAACAAATATAGTTTAGAGGGCCAGAACATACATATTTCGGCACTTATCACTAGTCCAAGTAAATGGATGTATTAATTGTTGGTGCAGAGGTATCAAGTCGGGGAATGTTTAATATGTTATTATTTTCTTCTTATCTTACTGCTTGCGGTGTGATGCTGATTAGGTTTTTATCTAAGCAACATTGTTGTTTGTTTAAGGAAACATCAAATAAAGATCTGTCAACCCTTGCCAAGGCAGCCTTCGAGTTGCTAAAATGGAGGATTTTGTGGGAACCTCATCTCCAAAAGGCTGTATCTGTGATTCTTTCCTCAGCTAATGATTCTAATTGGCGGACTAGATCTGCAACTTTGACATTCTTGCGGACTTTCATGTATAGGTATGTTGCTTCTTCACGAGTCCTCATAATCAAATGGTGCCATTATCATGGATACAATATGAGCCTCCATTTACAGTTTATTTTTCGCATTTGTCATCCACTACAAATTTACCTGATTAGGAACTGATTTCCTATGTGCTCAAGCTTTGTTGTGCAAGGCTTCGTAGACCATGAATTTTCTTTCAAAACATTCAACAGATTTTTCTCATTCTATTTAATTCTATTTTCCTGCTTATGTTTCGGTGTCTCCAATTTTTTTGTTCTGTTCATCGTTTACTTGCTACAAATGACTAGTTATTCCCCATCTAATGTGAAGTTTGGTGTCTTTGAAGTGTTGTAGATGCGAAGGTCGAGATATTATACAGTTCACGATTTTCATTTACTTTGCATTCTACTTCATTACAGGCATACTTTTATTCTCTCTGATGTGGAGAAAAAGCAAATATGGAAAACCGTCGAGAATCTCCTCACCGACAATCAAGTGGAGGCAAGTTTTTGGCTTGACTGTTCTACGCATTACTTACAAAATGATTGATTCGATTTCTTCTTGGTTAACCTGTGGGTTGGTTGTTTTGTGCACCAAAATAATTAAACCTAGCCAAAAATCTCAGTTAAAATAGAATGGTGATTTGAGGTGTCATACCATAGAAATCAACAGGCTAATTTGCAATATTCCAGAATCAATTCCTAGTTCAATCAGAGAGAAATCTATTTCGATGTTGATTATCTGAAATTAGCTAAGTGCATTAAAAGCTAGACTAAAGTGGTAATGTAGGGAGATAAGGTCTTAGCCTCTATGGTATGGCACAAGTTTTGGGTGGCAGCGAAGAAACTTGATTTGGCTGACGTGCCTATTTAATGAGTCAATTCAACATCGACCCACCATGGCTTTCCTAGAACATATCGCCAAGTATATTTTTAGAATTGAAAACTGGCATAGCCTATCTTCGATTAGCACACATAGTCTTGTATGTTATCTGGGCATAGTCCGTATCTCCAAAGCATAGTATCGCATTCTCCGATAGCAATCATATCGAAAACCGTTATATAACTAGGTATTTTCAATCATAGAACATATGCTAGGTAACGAAACTCAATTGCTTAATATATCAAAATCCCAATACTTTGTACAATCATTGAATCAATCAATAAATCCCTAAAAAAGTAAAAAAAAGGAAGCCAATGTTAGTAATGATTTAAAGGTTTTCTAAACTCTTTCAAAATGCAAGTAGAAATAATTTGGGTTGTCGCATTGCGCCTTAGGCATATCCCTGTTTTCTCTACCGATGTAATGCAGATCAGGCACATTTTAGCTGTGCCCCTTGTGGACTTTGGCACAACTTAGTCAAATTGCCAATAGATCATTTCCTTGCATGTTTGGCTCATTGGGACTTCATGTTTGCAATTCCTTGAGACTTTCTAGGGTTTCGAAATAATGCCAAACTTTGTGCAATTGTCTTTGGCAACCTGTAATAATGAAAACGACTTAATATATAACAAGTAATAACAGAAAGAGATTTAACAAATGCATTTTGGACGGCGAAAATGTGTACATTTGCCAATTGGATCTTAACAATGGTCATTTGGGCAACTGTTTCCACATTATCAGGAGATGTTAGGGGCTATATAGCATTATGTCACTTCAAACTGGAACAAGTAGTTTTTGGTTGCAGGTAAGAGAGCATGCTGCAGCAGTTTTAGCGGGCCTGATGAAAGGTGGGGATGAAAACCTAGCTGAAGATTTCCGTGATAGAGCTTACAGAGATGCAAATGCCATTCAAAAGAAGAGAAAACAGAGGTGATTTTCTTGGTTTTGAGGTTTCTTTCTATTCCATTTACTTTACTAACTTCTCTAAGAAGGAACAAGGAACTACCTTCATAT
Source organism: Vaccinium vitis-idaea (assembly GCA_963854785.1). Lineage (NCBI taxonomy): Eukaryota > Viridiplantae > Streptophyta > Magnoliopsida > Ericales > Ericaceae > Vaccinium > Vaccinium vitis-idaea. The sequence goes on along the minus strand of OY978218.1, from coordinate 42,534,332 downwards.
ATTTAGGCCCCTCACACCTACCCACTGACACAGTGTTCAGTTCTAGGTGGATATCTGGAATTTTTGTAGTTATTAGGATGCACATCTCATTTGGATGGATTAGTTTTGTGGTACGGAATTCTTCTCTTTAGATGGAAGATACATTTTTCGCATGTTGTTTTTCTCCTGCCAAGGCTTCATTTCTTGCGATGGAAAGTAAAATTGAAGGGGCTAAGTTCATTTATTGAGTTCTTTGAATCTGTCACTTTTTGCTGTTTTCTAGAGCTGTCAGGGGAACATTAGATATGTACTAATCCTGGCCTTCGTCTGGAGTCAAGATTGGCTGGCTTCTTAATTGCAGCGAGATTTTGTTTGGCCTTGGCTAAGTTGTGCTCCTAATGAGTTATGACTACTGTCAATAGAAGATGACTGTATCGATGCTTAGAGGATTGTAAAGATGAATTTAATTTTGACACAAGCATGATAATCATTATATTATGTATACACCTGTATAAGTTCATGTCCATCTGATATTCATTATCAAATTATCTTGCTTGCGTACATAAAGCATTGAGCATTAATATTCCAAATATGGTGCTTTGGTACTCGATACATGGTAAGATTTGGCATGCATGATGCATACTAATTTACATATATCTCCTGGTATTTAACATTTCCTTCATATTCTGATCAAAGCTCTGAATATACAGCAGAAATTTGAGTTCTGGTCAGTCCATAGCTTCCACGCATGGTGCTGTACTTGCTTTGGCAGCTGGCGTTTTATCCATGCCGTATGATATGCCCAGGTATATTGTAATATCATATATAGTTGTTCTAAGATTCATATACTTCTGGATGAGAGTTTTTAAGTGGGGATGCTGAGTTAAAGGTTTCCATGGGGGTTATCAGTACTGTTTATTGTCGTCATGATAGCAATCTGTTTATTTAACTCCCCAAAGTAGTAGTTGTATTTTGAGGTTGAAAGTTGGGATATCCTCTTGATCAAAGGCATGGCATCTTGGCTGTAATGCACTGGTATTCACTGCTGCTTAAGTTTTGGCCATTGGATCCAACTTTTTCACTATATTATTAGTGATTATTATGAAGGATAGGTTTGGAAAATTGTGCTGTTCCCTTCTATATTTACTTGTGCATTCTGTTAGTGGACTGGAGTCAAGTGTAGTAATAATCAGTCCAATTTAGCTCAACAAGCCTCTATCCAACTAGTTGGAGATGGCTACTTGGATCTACCTTCTCCAGACAATTTCGAAGCCATAATATTTGCTAAATGCTTTTGTAACGATTGCATCAAAATCATAGTTTTGTTCAATGTTTTCAAAGGCCATTCTGGGGCTCGCCCCGAGGCAAGGCATAGCTTAAACACCCCAGGGCGTTGATTTTTAGGCAGAGCACTACAAAGCATTCGCCCATTCACCAGAGGCATATGGACGCATACCGCATACGCCTTTCACGCTTTTTTCGCCCAAATGACGGAGACGCCTTTTTCGTCCAGATGACGGAGACGGAGACGAAGGGTTTTCTTGTATTTGGAAGACGACTTGGAGTGCTTTTAAAAGTTGGATCTATTAATACACTTGTGTTTTTATGCCTTAACATGTTATTTTTTTCAGATTCTATCCTCTATTTTCTTATTTTTGTGAGGCACCTTTGTATGCTGCAAACACTATCCCCTCTTTTTAATAAATCTCACTTTTAATAAATGAAAAATAGAAACTCCAAAGGTTTATGCCTCAAGGCCTTGAGGCTTACGCCTCGCCTCATGAGAGGTCAACATCCTCGACTTGCGCTTTCGCCTTTTAAAAACTTTGGTTATGTTAAGGTGCTTGTTTGATCTGCTGGGATCTTTTTGTTGACTTCTAATCTGTGTGGATATCCAGATTTCGTTTGAGGTACTTCCTTTGCTAAATAATTACCGTAGCCTGAATAAGGCAATGCTGCAGCATAGCATTAAGTCCGCTGAATAGAAGTATGTATATTGTATATTATTCTAGAAAAATGTTTGCCCTGTCAATCCTAATTCTTTGTGATCCTGGATTCTATATATACTTTTTGGAATATTGACATTAAAATAGACCTTTTGTTAGGAAACTTTTGGATGGACAAAGTCTACAATTACCATAATTTAACAAGTTCAATATCTGTGAATCTTCTTCGGCTTTTAAATTGTCTGTGCTTCGTAGTCTATGTTAACTTTCATGGCTTGCCAAAAACCATCTGCTGAGTATGCCTTTATTGTATTGTGCTTATTTATTGCTCTTGATTTTTCCTTCAACTATATTTCCATTAATAAGAAATTTATTTTGTTTCAGTTGGTTGCCTGAGCATGTTACATTGCTGGCTCGTTTCGTGGGAGAGCCATCACCAGTGAAATCTACAGTTACAAAAGCGGTTGCAGAGTTCCGGAGGACCCACGCAGATACATGGAATCTCCAAAAAGATTCATTTACTGAAGAACAACTTGAGGTAGATATCCATATGGAAAAATATCTCCTCATAGACTATATGATCTTTACGTTGTTAAGTCATCCTTCTGTTAATTTTTCGCCTTTGTTATACACTTGCAGGTTCTGGCTGATACATCCTCTTCGTCGTCATATTTTGCTTGATCTACAATTACACCCTTTTAGGAGAAGCGATATTTTAGCAGAAGGGATATTATAGGAATAGGATCAATCAAAACATTGGAACAATTTATGTTGCCCTCAATAATCATAACACAATCATTTACAAAATGAGTCTTATCTACATTTTGCATTGTTTTATTTTTGCCTCGTGCTTATTATTTTTCATTAAAGTTGGTATTCTCTCTTTCTTTTCTCTTTCCTCTGAACTCCCTTAGACCATGGAATTCATCAAATTGTCAGAAGGTATATCCCACAAGTCGCACTCTGAATTAAACATGCTGGACCCATTTTTAGTCTCTTTTCCACCCTCAGACTCTTCTCCATTTTCGTCACCGAGTTTCTGGTTCCATGAAAGAGATCCATCCCCTTCATTGCCGAAACACGGTGGACTGTACTCAAATCCGGGCACCAATGTCGGAAAAGCACTAGAAGTCCCGGAAAATTTTTCGGACAAATCCCAAGGTTTGTTTGATGGCATCATGTTATTAGGCTCTTGTATAGCCCTTGATAATCCAAGTTTGATCTTCTCAACAGTATTGTCCTTTTCTTCTTGACTAATGGCAGTGTTGTAATTGGCTGCAGTGTTTTGTTGGAGCTGGAAATCGACACGTTTCTTGGTTAGTAGGTGGAGCATTTCATCTTTGAAGCAGCCGAGGGCGGCTTCAGCCAGGTGAGCCACCTGAGGTGGTGCTAGGGTGGTGGCGATCTCTGCCATGAGGTGAGAGAAGGGCTTGTGGGTAACTGGATCGATGCCCATCCCTGAAAGCTTCTTCTTAAGCTTGGTGTTCCAGTGATTCTTCACATCGTTGTCAGTCCGCCCAGGCAGTTGAGCAGCGATTAACGCCCACCTGTGATACCACAATTCAGGTAATTACAATTCTGTGGCAGACACGGGAAAGATATAAACACAGTTCATTCGAAATGACGTGGCAGGGTTGTGAGCCCATCACATCACACGAGGATATGACAATGACAAAAATGTCATTGTCACATCATCGTGCTGCAAGTGTCTTATACGGAAATTCCCTGAAACTGGAACAGGAGTATGAAAACTACAACTGGAGGATTACCTGTTGCCAACAACTGAATGAAGCACAATGATATTTTGCTCTTCTGCGTCGGAGAACTGTCCGTGCTTCAGATCAGGGCGAAGGTAGTTAGTCCACCGCAACCTACAGCTCTTCCCACAGCGTTGGAGACCTGAAATCAATCCAATGAGAATAATCGAGTCAATCTCAGAAACTTTACTGCAGTTTTAATCACCAATCTTGCAAAGATTGCAAAGCGTATATACAAACCGGCATTCTTAGGAATGAGGCGCCAGTTACGGGTGCCGTGTTGGGCAATGTAAGAAGAGAGCTTGTTGTCTTCTTCAGGGGTCCACTGCCCTCTCTTCACGTTGTCTTTCTCACAACAGGGAATTCTGCCCATCTCTTCTTTTTTGAGTGTGATTAAGAGATTATTTCTACCAGTGAGCAGAACTTAGACGGTATTTGGACTTAATTATAATCAATAAAGATTTATTTACTAAGTAAAATACGGTGAGAGAAAGTAACAGAAGAGAATGTAAGTTTAGGGGTGAGTAGAAAATACTGGGAGGAGGGTAAATAAATAGGGGAGTTTTATGCTATGGGGGAATTGCACGAGACACCAAAGGTGCATGATTTGATTAAAGAATTCAACGCCCGTTGAGCGTGTGATAGAGGGGCAGGTAGCTCACCCAGAAGACGCCCGGTCAACTCTCTCTCTCTCTCTCTCTCTCTCTCTCTCTCTCTCTCTCTCTCTGTGCTTTGGTTTGTGAGTATTTTTTTTTGATAACCGGATGTCCGGGCCAGCTTTCGCGCACCCCGACTAATTCCGGGGCCCTGGAGGTAACGACCAGGCTTAAACCCCAGTGGCCCCAAGAGTTTTCCGACAAGTGGAATTGAACCTGAGACCTTAGGTGGTAGCAAACCCTAAGTTTCATGGTAATACTATTTTACCAACCCCATGGTTTTGTGAGGTGGTCACACAAAACTCCCTCAGAGGATGAGAGATGATTTGACTTGTGAAAGTTAAGGTTCTGTTTGCACGTGAGGGCTGTAAAAGCTTCATTTTGTTTCACACCCCTGAAGGAGTACATGTTTTTGGGTGGTTCTTGTGAATGGGTATTAGTAAAATAGTACTTTTGTATCACAAAATGTTCCTGCAAAAGAGTGGTTGGTTGGTGGGTGTTTTAGTTTTATTGTTGGAGGGAAGATAGTTGGCTAAGTTGTGATACTCTTCTCCCAATTTTCTCTCCCCACTCCTCAAACCTTTTATTCAGATACAAGATGGAAAATATACTGGAGAATAATTAGTACACACAAGATCATCTTCCTCGTATATTCGGTTATTGAACATTTTACTCCCAGATAACTACTGGCATTCAATCATGTGGGCCAAAGCCTGCTCGATTCTTACATTCTCCTACTTGACTCGTATGATAACTACTGGCTACTATGGTAACATTAGACACGCCCGAAACCGTATTTAGCCTTATTAATTTAACATGGTAACAGACCTTGTAACTAATAATAAAACCAAAACTATAATATAAAATTTGCTCAAGTATTGCCTCATGGGGATATGTGCTAGCCAAAGCCGGCTTAGAGCATAAGCCAAAGAAGTGGCGGTTTCGGGCCTCTTAAAACTTGTTAAATTTAGGGGCTCCAAAATGTAAGGCCCGTATATATGTTAGTTCTAATTATTTTTTGTTTAAGCTTGTTACGCATGAAAATATGCCTAATCAAGCTTTAGGGACCCAAAAAAGTGGTGGCAAAATTAAAATTACTGGTAGCTTGATTGAGGCGTAATTTTAGAACATGAATAAAATAGATGCCCCATCCGTCGTGTCATGGGGTTCAATAAATTTTGAAGTATTGTAATAGATTATAGATGTCTAATTTTGGTGGCTATAAATTTTGAATTTTATAATTTGGTATATTTTTGTAACTTGAAAAAAACTTATGCTGATAAACTTTTATACGTAAAATACATGAGTCGTCATTTAAAAAATTCGCTTTCGGCCTCATAAATGTTTGAGCTGGCACTGGTGCTGGCCAAGTTCCACGTACTTTTGCTTGGGTCAGTCTTTTAATATTGAATCAGCTCAAGCCACGGCCAAGCAGAGTCCACAGTTGGAATCGACCAGCTCGAACAAGACTTTGTTTAGCCCAACTCCCTTTCTTTTTGTTAATTTAGGTCCTGTTTGGGAGAGCCAAAACCCGTTCTGGTGCCAGCAACTTACCAGAGTACATTTTTAAAGAACTTCTTGGAATACGCCAAACAATTCCTAACACAAGTAGTATTATTCAGGAAAACATGAAAAGAGAGATCCGGTCCTGGAAGTTACAAGCATCAATCAAACATTTCTCTTTTACTTCTTCAGAAAAATAGCTTACAATGATATTGACTTATTCCGATCCTGGTAATCCCCGCTATAAAGAATCGTAGCCTTTGAACTGTCATGTATTTTACAGTAAATATATAGATAAATACAAAATTTTAACTCAATTTTGCTGCAATAAGTCCCTCAATTGATCCAATCAAGGCAAACGTAGTCACAAGTAAACAGAAAATACTAAAAATGCGAAGAAGAACCCATGTTGTTGTCCAAGCTCCAATTTTCCTCTGCACAAAGTACATTTCCACTGGAAAATAAATGGACAATGGCCAAAAGGTCATGGCTCCTATGACTCCCAAAACTTGGTTGAAGTACGGGAAGATCATCGCGATTACAGTCGTCGATACAACATAAGTAGTTCGAAAACACAGCCGGAGGAGATTTAATCTAAGAATCGGCAACAAGGGGAATTTCAAAGTGTACTCGTGGTTCACAAATCCACTGTTTGGGTACTTCCAGGCTAACCATTTTTCGACAACTGCAAAAACTGGCTGACTGTATACCTGGAAACATGCACACCCGAAGGAAGAAGGAATTTAGATGCATAAAAAGAGCTTCACAATTTATTTGAAGGTCTTTTGAGTTGATCCCAAGCAAGTTCTAATCAAGCTGGCCATGAGCTGAACTCAAAGATCAGTATATGCTACGGTTCCAAACTATGTTTGTTCAAGCTTGGCAAAATTAACAAAATTTTAATATTTGTTCAAGTTCAGTTACTTTATGTAACTTACTAACAAGTTGATCTCGATTAAGCTTTTAATGAGCTGAACATGAGTCAAATTTAGCAGTTTGGTGTGTTTTGTAGCCGTAGGCGTTAATTCTAAAAGCTGAAGGGATAGCATATCTACCTTTTTTGCCAATACAATTATAACATACTTGAATGGAAGTCGTTGTTTGACATTTAATAAGGATGGTACTCCATTAACAAGACGATTTAAGGGATATAGCTACAATGTGGTACCTGATAACCACCAACCAGATGAAGAACAATGCAAGCATTAGCAAAGTCAATGAGCCAATATGGTTCATAGAATCCGAAGCCGGTCAAGAGGTTCCCTGGAGTAGAATCCCCAAAGGCTGCATATCCGAAGCCTCCACAGCAGAGGTAGAAAAAGGTGGTGATGGAAATTGCTATGGTTGAGGCCTTCTTCATCGTCTCATTTTCTGGTGGGGGCGACGCCAAAGTGTCCTTCATATTGTTATGTAAGTTAGGTTATTAACTTCAAAATTTTCACTGTTAGTTGAGTATGTTCAAGTGAAGCTTGAAGCCTGTTCAAAAGGAAAAAAAAGTGAAGCTTGAAGCCGATTTCGTACCTGTATCTCAATGAGAATAACCGAGTATGGATAGGCAAAGGCTATGTCGCCGATTGCTTGAGAAACTAACCATATTTTCTGAGCTGCAGTAGAAGTTGAGATTCCGGCAATGCTACCCTTGACTACTCCATCTCCTGCAAAATTAAGTGTTCAAGAAGCCAATGGTTGAACTTCAAAACTTCAGTTGGAGGATGAACTTCAGACGAAGGAATTGGAGGATGAACTTTACAAATTGTTGGCAGGTTAACTTTTGGAGGTAAAATTACTGCAGCTGAGACAGATGTCATAAAAAATCACAGATATGCAAGAATTTTGACAACTATAAAGTCCCCATGTTATTTGAGTTCACAAATGTAAAGCTCTCAGAACCAATCTTGACATGTAGCCCGTCGATACAAAATTGAATTGGAAGTGTGGAATTCATAAATCTTGAATAGTTGCCGAATCGAATAAATTTCAAATCCTTCAATCCACACACAACCTAGTACGAGCATGCACTTTCTTATTTCCAAGTTCATCAGAAGAAGTTGGGCAAACGTACCTAAAACTTTTGCAAAGCCAAGTCCCAATCCTATGAAAGAATAGGTAAATGACATGATTGCAGCAACGACAGAGAGCCATTCCATGTTATGGAAATTGGGTATCTGAGACATTACGATTTGAAGTGCGCCGAATATTAGAATATAATAAGTATCTCCAAAGTCGCATGCTGCTTTATGCCCATATTCATGGTAACAGTTTGATTTCTGTATTGCTCTGCATCAATTTTGAAGAACCAAAAGTCACCACAAGATAGTATGTTCGTCGTTCAGAATTTCAGATCAAAATAAAAGCAACAGATTACTGTTGTTGCAATACCAGATTAGGTACCTCATGCTGATAGCGGAAGTAATGGTGTAGGCAATAGCGATCCCGTACAAGCTTATATGTGCAACAAGTCCACATAGCCATCCACTTCTTTCTCCTGAAATGTCATTTTGGCACAAAACCTTGAATTTTGGGTGGAAATGAACACTTGCTATTGTGATAGAAACAATCCACACTTCCGACAACCATGTTGCATTGATATTTTGTGGACATGACTTTGTAAAATAACTACGGAACTAACAATGAAATTGTTGAATTCAAAATTGTCAAGTCTGAAAAGTTTAAATCAAGAAAACTAATTGTTTTGGCTGAGCAAAACAGTTAGGAAAGGACGAGCTATGCAGTGATCCCATTGGCGTGACCATAGGGGTTCCTAACCGCAGTAGAATGTTTGACTGGGAGGACAGCATGTCATCACAGCCCCCTAAGGCACGAGTTGAACAACGGTGCCAAGACAAGATGGGCAATTCAGTTTATAAAATCTCAAACTCAGCGGATACTTCCATAGTAGAAGTGTAAATCCTGTTTGTGTGAAGCGTATGTGTGTGTGTTTCCGAAACCAAATATGTTCATTCAGCTGTTAGCTTACCCAAATTCACCTGAACAGCCTCCAAGTATGAGCGATTTCTGGCAGGGCCGTACTCTGGATCAGGAGATCTGTAGCAGTTGGAGAGAAGAAATGTGGAGAGAAGGGTGATAACCGCGAAGAACAGCATTGACAATGGACCTGCGATCCAACCGAGCTGAGCCATAGACCATGCCAACGACAGCACACCTGACCCTATCACTCCGGTAATTATATGAGCCACCGCTGTCCGTACATTCCCTTCATCAAAATTCCAACCATCATTTCCAAAATAATACATTCGCAAGGTCTGTAGTTTTATCTTTTCCATGAACCAAATTCTAGGAACGTTGTAACATTTCTTCAATGGTCTAGAAGTTACGGAAACCAGTGGCAGAACATAAAAAATTGGAAAAATGGCTCAATGACACCGAATCACCTTTCCTGAAAGCTCCTGCTTCCCTTGTTTAAGTCCTATATAATCACAGGTTGTGCCAAAATAACAGTTTTTCAATAAAAAAATGTCAGCTGGAGACGGGTTGGGACCTAAGTCACATAATGCTGTGCGTGAGGAAAAGGAAGGAGAAGAAACGTAACACAAAGGATTGAGGGCTGAGTGGAGGATCCTACCAGATTATGTGACCTAGGTTGCAACATGAATATTTATGGGGAGGAATCCAACCCTTGGTCCAAAACACTATGCTATAAAAGGTAGTCAATTAACAAAACAAACAAGTAACAAATCCTACCATAGAAGTGCACAACACATCAAATATATAAAGTTTGTAACTAATCACGGTGTTTGCGAAAAATTCTAGGAGCAGATTTTGAGATGTTATGAGGGTTTGTCAAAAACTCTTATAGTAACAAATTTTGTCAAACCTAGCTTCTCCAGAACTAATTTTAGATTCTAAGTACTCTACATTCTGATTCTAAGCTTTTTGCAGCGAATAGTACTAAGTTTTACTACAACGTAATCCTAATCCCACAATTGTAGTAAACATGTATATCTGCTTCGACTAAAATGTGAAATCTAGAATTTGGAACAAAATCTGAATCATAATCCCACAATTGTAGTGAACATGTATATCTGCTTCGATAATGTGAAATCTAGAATTTGCAACAAAATCTGAATCATAATCCCACAATTGTAGTAAATATGTATATCTGCTTCGATTAAAATGTCAAATCTAGAATTTGCAACAAAATGTGCAGCTAGAATCTAAAATTTATAACCACAGCTATCGCAAACACGCCCGTTAATATATGCATAGCTCCACTTTTCTGGGGTATACAAGCGGAAAAAATTACAGAGTAATTTTGCTACAGTACACACAATGTCCACAAAGCTTTCCCAAAAAAGGTAGCTTCGTCAAAGAAGTGAGAGTGAGGTTTAGGCAAATTACCAGTTCTTTTGAGGGGAGGATGATCGAGTGGAAGTGATTCATCGGAGGACGAAGCAACAACTGTTGATTGAAGCAATGGAGTACTATTCCTCTGATTATCATCATCTCCTCCTCCTCCTCCTCTTTTAACTTCTCCCCTCATCGCCTTCTTATAAAACCCAACGGATTTCCCTGCAGATTTCTTTGCTCCTCTGAATCACGACTCACCATGTATTTAATTATAGATACACTGATACACACTTGACCCACATGCACATTTTTTTGCATATATATATGAATTCAGAGAGAGAGAGATGAGGGACCGTTGAAAGTGATTCCAGTTTGAGAGAAGTTCGTGGCAATTTGCGTATTCAACAGAAGTTTGTAACAATTTGCGTGTGCTTTATATCCTCTTGTTGCCTTTGATTTTTTGTTTTGTTTTTTTACCAGGAAAGAAGAAGAATATATTATTGCAAAGAGGAGGCCCGAGGGCCCGAACATCGTTTAAGGCAGACCAAAAAAAAAAAAAAAAAAAAATTACCCTTCGAGGTTATCTTACTAGCATCTAGTAACAGGGACTGCTTAGCCATTGAATGAGTTACCTTGTTGCGTGTGCTTTATACCCTCTTGTTGCCTTTGATTACCAAACAAAAAATTTGCGCGCTCTGGTGTTCAATGTTACTCTTTCGATAACTCGGGTTCCGGTTTAGTTTATGTCCACTTCAACTAATTTGAGGGTCCATGTAAAAATTCAGGTTGACCACACAACGGTAATGATTTGATTGGTGATTATTTAAGTTACAATTTTGTGGGAAAAATCACCTACAATGGGATCTTGAATTGTTTCGTTTCCATGAAAAATGCAATCCCAAAACATAGTTATCGTTGTCTGATCAACTTAAATTTTTACATGAACTATGTACTCACAAACAAAATGAACGTTCAGATCAAACTGCGGGATCCCGGGTGGACCCCATAACCACCACACAGTATGGGTGCTTTGCATTGCCGCATAGCACCAACCCCGCACCCGTAATAATAAAACCTAAAGAATATGATAACACAATATTTCGGAATATAATTCCAATACTTCATAACTCACTGACTCACTGTCTATTTACTATTTTTTTTTTTTTGGTCATTCGTCATTCCTAATCTATTAAATGGGAGAGGGGGGAAGGGGACTTGATTCCGAAATGCAGTTCGGGACATCCAAGAACCCTACCGCATGAGCTAGCCACCACTTGCACGGTCTATTTACTATTCCTGTACTTTTTTTTTTGTGGTCTACAGAAGAATCAAAATTGTTTTTTCTTTTAAATTATTAGGGAGCATTGATTATACTACAATTATGTTAATTAAATATCAATTATTATGATTTTCAGAGCACAATTATATGAAGGCAATGGGTCTCTTATTTTGATCCACGTATTTGCCAACATACCACATGAAAAAAAAAAAAAAAAAAAAATTGGCTACAAGCTCCTATTTATTTTGCTGAAAAAGCATAATGCTTGCAGTGCACCATTTATTCTAAAATAGCAACTCCAAAACTTGACAAATAAAAAAAAAGGAAGAAAATAGTACCATATAATTGGCACAACCTTACTACATTGACATACCTAAATACTAGTACTATACTGTTGGAAATGCTTTTACAAAACTAACGCAATATTTTATTTATTTATTTATTTATTTGTCATTCGTTAATCTTAATTTACTCTATCCTAGGGGACTTGGGGAGGGGTGGGTGCTTACGGGAATTGAACCCTACCCATGTGCACGAGAGTATAAGGGAGGTACCAACTGCACTCCACTCCACTTGCAAAAAAAAAAAAAAAAAAACGCAATATTCTTTAAGGGGGAAAAAAAAAAAACTCAGTGTATACGATAACCATAAAATAAATTAGACTATTATTAAACTGTAGACCCTACACTGTGATTTGTAGGAGGGGCCAATTCGATCACGTTAGGTCAGGTGTTGTCATGTCCCGAAATGACAAGATTGCCATTTATCCCCAGAAGGGGTAAGAAAGTCCAGGGGGGTGGATTACTGGTGGTTCTAGTAGGATTTTGACTAGTAGGTGCCTTATCTGAAAAAGAAGACTGCGTTAGTTAGGTCCCAACCAGATTTCAAACAATAATTTACAAGTAGTACTCACCCTGGGGCCAGAGAAAAAACTATAGTCAATAAAGTTGCAAAATCCATAAAAAAAGAAAAGAAAAGGGTCTTTTTCTTATTAGCAAGACTTAAGAAGGCACGCATTCACTCAAACTCATGACATAAACTAAATTATAAAGTTTTCACATTGTATATTCTACGTACGACCAAGAATCTTAAACTTCTTATGCTATTTGTGGGATCTGGGAACTCGGCCATCCCTTAGGGATGATTGAGCCTGCCGACTGATCTAGGCCAAACAAACGTGTTTCGAACGGTTCCGATTTGAGGAGAGTTAGAATACCCAAAACACTCTTCGACAATCCTCAAATTTGGATCATCTAAAACACATTTGGATGGCCGAGATCGAGTTGACAGGCCCTGCGCTCCCTAAGGAGCAGTAGAGTCCCTGAGTTGTTATTTGTGTCGCCATGCTTGTGTTAAATGGTGTTTTTAACCAAGTATTTGGATGGTCCATCCATAAAAATTGTGGTGACTCAAAATCCATGAGCTTAGATTCTTAAGACTTGAAGAGCCCAAAGGAAGAAGTGAGGTAAAACTACCAAATGTTGCAATTGTTTGATCGGTATTTAAGTCTCATGTACAAAAACTTCATAGCACGGGCCCTTAATTTAAAGCAGGTAATGTTGTATGTGGGTCATGTATTCCCAAGCCAGAAACACATATATGCAATTACATAAACTTCCAAGAAACACAATTCCCTGTCTCTTGCGCTCGTGATTTCATAACTAACTACTACATCTTCTTGTTCATATACATACATAGTTTTGCAATAGCCCCCACTAGTGGACGGTGACATTGGTTTTTCAGGGTTAGTCGAGGCGCACACAAGCTGGTCCGGACACCTAGTTATGATAAAAAACAAATGTACCCACCAACAAATTAAGGAAAAAAAAAAAAAACCAAACTCAAGCAATTTTTTTATTTGTGTCCCATGATATCAGCAGCTTAATTTGCCAATTATCAAGTTTTTTGTTTGCTTAGAACCTGGTGCCAATAGGCATGTCTGTTATGATAAAGCTTGGTTCAAAATTTATACTTCTTTTGCAGAAAAAAACATTGTGAGAGTATATTGAGAAAAATTTGAAAGAAAAGAAGAAATACCATTTTGATAATTGCAAACATAGAGTTTGCTAATTCCACTATGGAGGCTGAGCTAATAGCATTAGCTTCAGCAAGTGAGGAGGCTAATTGGTTAAGAGATTTACTTAATGAAATACCACTTGGGAAAATCAATTCTTTCAATGTTAATTCACTGTGACAACACTATTGCAATTGGTAGAGTAAAAACCGTTATTACAAAGGAAAATCCAGACCTATCAGAAGAAAAAACATAGTACTGCGAGAACTTACTTTAGTGATGGCATCATAAATGTGGCTTATGTTCAGTCATTTGATAATCTTGTAGATCCATTAACCAAGGCCTTGGCAAAAGAAAGATTCTGGAGTATATTGAGGGGGATGGGACTCAAGCCGTTAAATGCATTAGCCACGTATGAGGATACCCAACCCAGGGACCGGAGATCCTGTAGCTGGGTTCAATGGAAAGAGTTGTTTAAAAATGCACTGATTAATTAATTAAATCCATCCCTATGGTTTGAGTGCATTAATCCTGCATGTTTTGGAGGTTGAGTTTTTGAAAGAACTCTTAATGAAATTCTGTAGCCATTTTGAGTAGGGTGTGTTAGAATTACAGGAGCACCATTGACAGATTTCACCTATGTGAGCGTGGAGATGGAGCTGCTTCGTATGAGAATTAGGCTTTTCTCAAAGATACTCATCGAACCGGATTAGCACAAGGCGGTAATGTGCTGGCTAATAAAACTCATGTCAATATCTATACTATTATTGTGGACAATATTTTTTTTATTTCCGGGGACAATATATTTTTATTTCCCTTAAGTAGTGATAGCTCAAGTCGCAGACCACTACTGACTCTAGAGTAGATATCACTGTTTTATTAAATGATGGTTCAATGTAGAGCACATCTTCATGATGCATAATATCCCTCTTTGCTTGCCCATAAGTCTCTTTTATGTGATATTTAATATTAATTACATGCTAAATTATTGATTCTTAACTTAGAAGTCTTGTGCTACATTATTGTTGTTTTAACTTAGCAGCCTTGTGTCTTGCACTTAAAAGGTTCTCGTTAGTAGACCTTGTCTTTTTCTTTAATGAAAAGGACAAGCATTAAATTTGCTTTCGGAAAGTAACATTCTATTACGTATTAAACACTCTTATAGTGTCTTACGTCAAGTCTTGGTGTGTGTAACATTGTAAGCCAAGTGTTTTCCAGCAAGGGAAAAAAAGTCTTGAAGCAAAACAGTAAGTTTATCTCAAGCTCTTTGGTTTTTCCTTTTTCTACTCTTATAGGTTTGACCCTAAAGAGTTAGCTGGCTTATTTTTCGTTTTTATTTGATTTTTTTTCTTCGTGTTTTTTAGTTTTTCATCAACTTTTTGTGTATTATTGGTTCATTTCGGCGAGAGGAATCAAAAAAGTAAAAAATTATGATCTAATAATATTTTTTTTTGAATAAAGACAAAAATAAGCCAAATGTCAGTTTTTTACACTTTTTTCGATCTTATTCAAAAATTGAAAATTCTAGTCATAATCTTTTACCTTGTTGGATTCCTCTCGCCAAGACGAACCAATAATACTCAAAAAATCGATGCAAAACGAACAAACGCAAAAAAAAAATCAAATAAAGATAAAACAAAAAGTTAGGTTGGCTTTTTTAGCCAAACCTATTATACTTATTATATATTTCATAAGAGAGTGTTTTGGGCGAGGTGTACAAGTCCTTATTTGGTGAAGCTTTGAGTATTTCTATTTGTGCATAGTAGGTTCGAACCACCCGATAAATTATCAGGCTGTCGTATCTTGGAGCTAGAGGACACGTCAGAGATTTTCTACTATACCAATTTATTTATTTATTTATTTTTTCTACTATACCAATTTATTACCATAGAGGTCTTGAATTTCCTTAAAAAGAGCGAGATTTCTGTCCCTTAACCTATTATCTGTCCCTTGTAATTTTATTTTTGGTGTTATTTATTTATTGTAACATCACCAACACTGTTCATAAAAGTTATTACTACCAGTTTGGCCCTACTGCATATAAATCCTACTCTGCCACTGTTTATACCTCCAACTCTAAATCATCTTATCCAAGCAGCTCGTAAGGTGCAGCTAATTAGCTATTTGCCAATGGAACAAACACCACACATAGCATTTTTTCCACTTCTAGCAATGGGTCACCTCATCCCACTCGCCGAGTTCGCCAAGCGACTCGTCCTCACCCATAACTTCTCGGCCACCTTCGTCCTCCCAACCTTCGCTCCAGTTCTCCCCACGGAAAAATCGTTCCTCGACTCACTTCCCACCGGAATAAATTACATCCTTCTCCCTCCCGTTAACTTTGACGACATGCCCGACGACGTCAAGATCGAGACGCTGGCTGCCCTCATGGTGTCCCGCTCTCTCCCCTCCCTCCGTGACGTTTTGAAATCATTGGTTTCGAGTTTCCGGGTTGTTGCTCTCGTGGTTGATCTTTTTGCCACTGACGCGTTCGACGTCGCGGCCGAATTCAATCTCTCTCCTTATATTTTCTTTGCATCCACAGCCATGAACTTGTCACTATTCCTTCACTTGCCTAAGCTCGATGAATCCGTGTCTTGTGAGTATAGAGACTTACCTGAACCAATTCAAATCCCGGGTTGCCCACCGGTTCACGGGAAAGATTTGTTGGACCCGGTTCAGGACAGAAAGAATGACGCGTACAAATGGCTTCTCCATATCGTAAAACGGTACCGATTGGCCGAGGGTATTATTGTCAATAGCTTCAAGGAATTGGAAGGTGGGGCCATAAAGGCTTTGCAAGAGGAAGAACCCGGTAAGCCGCCCGTTTACCCTATCGGGCCGCTTGTGCAAATGGGTGGGGTTGAAGACGGGTCGGATTGTTTGAGATGGTTGGATGACCAGCCACGTGGCTCCGTCTTGTTGGTCTCCTTTGGTAGTATTGGGACCCACTCTTTTGATCAACTCACTGAGTTAGCCTTGGGTTTGGAAATGAGTGAACATAGATTCTTATGGATCGTTAGGAGTCCTAATGATAAGGATGCAATTATTGGCGTTGACGACCGAAATAACCCTTTTGCATTCTTACCAAATGGTTTTCTAGATAGGACCAAAGGGTTTGGTCTAGTGTTGCCCTATTGGGGACCACAGGCCCAGATTTTAAGCCATGGTTCGACCGGCGGGTTCCTTACGCAATGTGGTTGGAACTCTACACTCGAGAGTGTAGTCAATGGTGTTCCTCTGATTGCTTGGCCCCTTTATGCGGAACAAAAGATGAATGCTGTGATATTAACTGAGGATTTAAAAGTAACGTTAAGGCCAGAAGTCGGGGAGAACGGAATCGTTGGACGAACTGAAATTGCAAAAGTAGTAAAGGATCTTATGGAAGGAGAAGAAGGAAATCTGATTCGTAGTCGAATGAGAGGCCTAAAAGACGCCGCTGGATTGGTGCTAAACGAAGACGGAGATTCGACAAACCAACTTGCCCAGTTGGCTCAGAAATGGAAGAATAAGATCATAAATTAGATCAGCTATGTTTTTTTTTTTTTTTTCCGTCTTCGCATTTTCTAGTCCTTTGTCATACCATGTACTATATGGTTTATAATACTTGCACACCACATATGGGTTCTGGTCCACTGTCTGCTGAAGTTGCAACTTTTTATTTTTTTGCTCAGTATGCTGAAGTTACAATTGGTTTGATTAGCAATTCCTCCTTCGGACCCTTTTTTTATTTACATTTGATGTTTCATTGTTATGATAGAGTGTGGTTAAAATATGCAACTATCCATGCATTTCTTTTTATAAATTACTTCAAAAGCATTAACCAATATTTACGATTAACCAGACAATACGTGCATCAAATAGTTACGAAATTTCATGTGCATGGCTTTTTATTTCATCAAAACATCGATTAGGCCAAATTGACACATCTACAATCATGAAATATAATAAAACTAGGGGCAATCTAGCGGACACGCCTTGGCTTCAGACCCTTTTTTAATAAAAAATTTGCCCAATTCCCAACAGCTAAAACTACTCTAAATAAATGTTCCATTAGTTAAGATTTGTAATTTATACATTTTTTTTTGGGAAATGATTTTCACACCCCCCATTTTACAATCCACACTCCCTTTTTTGTCTTTATCCACATGAATTTACAATATTACCCTTGCATGTGTGAAAAAGGTATATTGAAGAAGGACAATATTGTAAATTCATGTGGATAAAGACAAAAAAAGGAGTGTGAATTGTAAAATGGGGGGTGTGAAAATCATTTTCCTTTTTTTTTTTGTTAATCATCAATGTAAAACGACAATGACTGATACTTAATAAAGCAATAGTGAGCGGCACGCAAAAACAACTAGTGACAGGTCCACGGGTAAAAGGTACTTGCCCAGATAGACTCTAAATAATAATCCCTCCCTTCTTTTTTAAGTGTGTTATTTAATAAATTATAATTATTAAAAAAAATCATTATTACTGTTTTCACGTTAATTTTTATCTTCACTTTACATTTTTTCACATCAATTAATTTTTACCTATTAACTTTCAAAAGGGCGAAATAATAATTGTACAAACTTTTACCTATTACAGTAACTTTTTAAAACACACATTATTAAATTATTAAGGGACAACTCAAAATAAAATGAAAACAAAAAAGCGTAGTTGCCCATTATGAGTTTTTCCAGATTCTCCTATTAACTCTGTCTCTAGGCCTCAATCGTTGTTGGTTAACCACTACGATTGAGTGATATTGACTTGAATGATATTGACTAGGTTGGATTAAAAAAACAAAAAACCACAAACATAAGAATTGATCATCAGACGGATGAAAGCATCCATACACGAGGACAGAGGGGTGCTGCTGTCCCCGGCGATTTCGGGGAGTTCATGTCTCGTTTTGATGATCAGAAACGTTCACTTCGACGAGCTTGCCGAGTAAAACAAGTACTGTACCAAAAATTAGCTCAATCGGATATTATTTAGTATTTGATCGGAACATTTTTATCTTGAAAAGAATGCATTCAAAACACTAGATCAAACCCACTCAAATCCATTATTGCCGAGTTATCCATTGATAGCTTACAAGAGGATAAGGAATAATTTGGTAAAACAATTAGACTGCACTTTCTCTTAGAAGATACAGGTTCAATGTGATCATTTGAGTATTGTTGGGTTTTAGAGAGTTCTTCATTAAGGCTTCATTATGGGGTGTTTGAGAGCCTCATTTTCAGCTTTTTCGTATTCAATATTTTTGGCTTTTTTATTTTTTGGATTATGGTCAGGACGTATTTTGAATCTAGTAGGAGTGTTAGAGAGAAATGTGCATGCAGAATGTATTTTGCAACTGGAGTAGTGTTTGAGAGATATGAACATAATACATTATGTACGTCTTTTTGTTAATCAAAATGGAAAATTGAAAAATGAGAAGTCAAAAAGCTCCTTATAGCCTACTTTTGGCTTTTCCTCTCTATTGTCAAATTTTGAGAATGTGTTTTGCTTGAATGTATTACGGGTTTTGTGGCCTGATAGCCAAAACGTAAAAAGAAGAAGTTGAAAATGTCAAAACTTGTTGGCCAAACTCCCCTTCTATAGGTCTTTTTGTTACCGAAAATGAGAAAAGTGGAAAAAGAGAAATAAAAAAGCTCCTCTACACATACTTCTAACCTCTCTTCCCTAAATCAAAAAACTAAAAACTCATTCTTGGAAAATGTGTTTTGACTATGGTGTGCTAAACCCGTAGAAGTAAAAAATGCGAAAAAACCAAGAGGCAAAAAATAGGTAACCAAACCCCCGAAATCCATTTTTAAAGTTGACATAAGTTGATAATAACTCTTAACCCAACTGATTTAAGCCATTAAGGAGATAAATAAGTAACCAAAGAAGTCCATTTTGAGGCAAAAATAACCATTTTTAGTTTTAAACGTACAAGAGTGGCTAATTCATGTGCAAATTGGCTGCTGACTTGGATTCTAATGATTGATTTCATCATCAAAAAAAAAAAAAAAAAAAACCCGTACGAGAGTGGCTACCTAAGCTAACCCGGCCGATCAAAGAGCACAATCTTAATTTCCATTAATTAGGCAACATTTACAACTGCAGCAACACCTTTTCTACATCACATCTAGAACAAATTACATATTAACCAGCTATATATATTCAAATATCAAAACAAAAATTCCAGACACAACCAGCTATAAATTAAAAATCTCATTGATTCTTTTTTAGGAGATAAAAAAACCCCATGAATTCTATCCCCCTCTTTGATTTGTGAGGGCTTTGTACTGTACTTTTTAGCTCAACTTAGCACTAATAAGTCCTTGAACTGAACCAATTAAGGCCAATATTGACACAATCAAGCAAGCAATGCTGAAAGTTTGAAGAACAACCCATTTTGTTGTCCAAGCCCCAATCTTCCTCTGCACAAAGTACATTTCCACTGGGAAATATATTGCTAATGGCCAAAAGTTGAGTGCTCCTAACACCCCCAAGACTTGGTTGAAGTAAGGAAAGATTATTGCAATTATAGTGCTTGATACAACATAAGTAGTCCGAAAACATAGCCTCAGAGGATTCAACTGAAATGCTGGAATCAATGGGAGTTTAAAGGAGTAGAAATTGTTCACAAATCCACTGTTTGGGAACTTCCCACTGAACCATCCTTCTACAAATGCAAAAACTGGCTGACTGTACACCTGAAAAACACAAGTGCTAATGGCCTCAGTGATAGTATTTGTGATATCCGCATCGAAAAAAAATACCATATAGTTTTCGGGTATCAGCCCATTTCTTGGAAACGAACATTAATCATGTGTATGCCTTTGTCAAATCACTTTCGTCGTTCGGGGTATCAGTACAATTTTTGTACTATTTGGCTTATATTGGTGGGTCTCGAGTGGTCTTAAACCGCACAACACCGTGTTGTGCCATAGCCACGTAGAGTACACCCCAAAATCTGCATTCTAGACATTTTTGATGAAATGTTTCGGCGTAATACTAGTGACCGAATTTGGTACCCATAAAGTCATAAAAACATAAGACATGTGGACGAAATTCATTTTCGTGTACCTAGCATTCTGATTGGGTCCCATCTGATCATGTGGGAAATAGTACTGGGAATTGATGTCAAAATGTGGTCACCCTGATGTCAAAATAGATTTTTCTGTATCTCAAGGATTAAGCACTGAACTTGCTATGTTCTCAAGCATTATGCAATCAAAATGATATGTAACAGGAATACTGATACCTGATATCCTCCAACCAGGTGTAGAACAATGCAAGCATTAGCAAAATCAACGAGCCAGTAAGGCTCATAGAATCCGAATCCTGTCAAGAGATTCCCCGGTGTGTCACTCCCGAAGGCTGCATATCCAAAGCATCCGCAGCAGAGGTAGAAGAAGGTGGTAATTACTATTGCAGTCGTGGAGGCCTTCTTCATTGTCTTTCTTTCCGCCGGAGGTGATTTCAATGTATCCTAATCAATAAATTGCCCCAAAAATCATAAATTGCTCTCGCAACATTCAAGTCATTCGTCTTTCTTTCTTCTTAAACATGAACTACGTACCTGAATTTCTAGAAGGATGACTGAATATGGATAGGCAAAAGCAATATCTCCAAGTGCCTGAAGGACCAACCATGCTTTGTCAGCCGTACTGTCAGCTGCGACTCCTCCTATGCTCCCCTTGATCTCCCTGTTTTCTGCAATTGCAAAAACAAGAAAACTGAACACACAATAAAAGCAAGAATCAGCCGTACATACACGCCCAAGGGTTTCCCCAATGGTTAGGGCGAGTGCCAGACTTTGGGTCGTGACTGGTGTGGCCGCGCTAGTTCCACCGGAGGTTTAGGTCACGCAATTGGGTCCATTAGTGGCCAGGCTGTGGGGTTGCTCCTTCGTCATCATAATAAAAGCAAGAAACTTATGCTACGGGTGACTCTTGAATTTGTCCAAGAAAAAAATTGGGAGGACAGGTAAAAATACTTCTAGATTATGGACAACTATTGTAATTCTTTGCCGTTTCCTAACCCAACCAAAAAGAAAAAAGAAAATACGCAAACTTTGTTTTTCGAATCTGTCCCTTTTCTTCCCTCCACAAGTCTAATGTCTACCAGCTGCAAAGACCTTTTGTTTCTTGGCATGTTTGATATCTCTAGCTGACCAAAAAAGGCACTTGAAAGAATTGGGAAAAGAAACTCAAAGCCATACCAACTACTTTTGCGAAGCCGAGTCCCAGTCCGATGAAAGAGTAAGTGAAGGACATGATTGCTGCAACGATAGAGAGCCACGCCATGTTATGAAAATCTGGTATCTGAGATACAATAATCTGGACACCTCCAAATAGCAGCATAAAAATAGTGTCCCCATAGTTGCATGGAGCATCGTGGCCTTCTTTGTGGTAACAATTTGATTTCTCAATAGCCCTGCATCATCAAGAACAGAAAAACCATAGGTGTCTCAAATGCAAATTACGAATCGTCTGTCTGACTTGTGCTGAAAAATGATGAGAGGGATGGAGAGGGAGCATACTTCACACTTGCAGCCGATGTAATAACATATGCAACTGCACACCCATACAAGCTTTCATTCAAAAACACTCCGCATACTCGTTTGTGGTTCTCTCCTGAAGATTAAACATAACAATGTCTATAACACGAACTAAATCATTCAAACTCAACCGTATTCGGTTTATTAAAGATTCGAGATTAGTTTACTATGGAACAGTTCAAGTTTGAACACATTTCGAAGTCTGCTAAATATATGAGCTCGACAGTCTGTTTGATTGAATCTCGTTTGAGATCTGTTCAAAAGTGAGCACTTAATCTTACAAATCTCGTTACAACCCTACAAATGCAAGTTTTGTACGGAACAACTGTCTTGTCATTCGAGTCCTTGTTCTTGAAAAAATCCTCTGAATTCAAATCTCCATCGCATATGTAAAGGTCAATGCAACAACTTCTCATACCATCATTTCAATTGATTGATGATCAAATGTAAAGGGAATTGAATAAAATTAGCACTGACCCAAATAGAACTGAACAGCATCCATGTAGGACCGGTTCCTGTCGGGCCCAAATTCAGGATCAGGAGATCTGTAGCAGTCACAGAGAAGGTTTGCAGAAAGAATGGTGATGACTGCAAAGACCACCATAATCAGTGGTCCGGCAACCCACCCTAGCTGAGCAGTGCTCCATGCTAAGGACAGCACTCCTGCCCCTATTACTCCAGTAATTATGTGCGCCACTGCAGTCCATATTGTCCCTACAATTACATCAACACTTTAGCCAGAAAGAACAAAAGCTGACAGAATTGGATCCTCTCTAGTCCAAGTTCTGCACTAAACGGTACAGTCTAAATCTGTGCTGTCGATTGCTGCAATTAATGGTTGGAATTTGCTCAAAGTCTCTTCTGGGTAAGAGTTGAATCTTCCCGGGAAGAATCCATCAACAAATCCGAATCATTGATTATCCCAATGAATGGTCCAGATTTTGGATTGTTTTATCCGGTCCAAAACTTGGACATCCGATTCCAAAGCTAAAAGAAAAAAAGAAAAAAGAAAGGAAGAAAGAAATTGAAAGACAGTCCAAATACCATCCATTCATGCAATTAATGGCTCGGATTTGCTCAAAGACTTTTCTGTAAAAGTTGAATCTTCCCGATAAGAATTTTTGAACAAATCCGAACCATTGTTATCCCAATGAATGGTCCAGACTTTGGACTGTTTCCTCCGGTCCAAAACTAGGACATCTGATTCCAAAGCTGAAAGAAACAAGAAAAAGAAAAAGGGAAGGAAGAAGGAATTGAAAGACAGTCTTTGGATCTTACAATTGTGGAGGGAAAAGAAAACGTTAGAGAATCTACCTTTCTATGCACAGAAAGCAGATTCTTTCACCCTTTTTGTCCCTCCAAAAATTCCAAGAGTCCAAAGCAATACACAGAAACTATGACTGCAAAAGTTGGGTGTTTTAAAAGAGAGAGATTACCAGTTCTTTTGAAAGGCTTCTCAGCATCAGTATCACTGAAGTTTGTCATTAATGGGGAATATTGATCTTCTTCTCCCTCACTACCCATGATATTCTCACACCTTGTGGCCAACTATAAAAACTTGATGGGAATTTGGATTTTACTCTAAAAGCAACTCATTTTTTCTTCCTCTCTGGTCCACCAGTTTGCTAAATGGTCACCCTCGTAGAGCAGTGCTACAGACCCATAAACAAACCTAGAAGATTACCCGGAAATTGAAATCAGTAGCTCAGATTCACTAAAATTATTCAGAATTTGAAACCAATTACTCGGATTCACACCAAAATGAATCTGAGCCACTCATTTCAAATTCTGATCAATTTTCTGGATAAACTTTTATGGGTATTTAGCATTTCGGCACTCTTGTATGGGCAAGAATGAATAGCCTTCACGTCTGCAAATTGAACTCCAGATCGAAAAAAGAAGTCTACAAATTGGACTGGAGAGTAACATTTGCCCAACTCCTCATTGGAATTATCAAAACGTACAAATTTTTTGCCTTCGCCTTTACTTAACAGTCTACGTACGTATGCAGACTTGACCATACTGTGGGGTCCAATGCAGTGCGAATCTGGGTAGCGGATCCGCTGTCCCAATTTTGGTGTCCCAACTCGCTGTCCCAAGCATCCGAGCCGTCCATCCGAGAAATCAACGGCTCGGATTCCATCTCACCTCAAACAAATCTGAACCATCCATATTCATTTGAGAATCTGTGGTAGTTTGCTCTACTTTCTTTGGGTACTAACTAACTAACAAACGGCAGCATGAGAACAGAAAGAGATGGACTGATGAAGCTCAGACCGGCATGTGTGGCCTACTTAGGGTTGCACGCGAATGATATGACTTGTTCATTAATTTTAAAATAATTTTTCAAGTGGCCATTGTTTTGGTCATAGTTTTCTAAGGAGGAAAGGTTGGTAAGATTATAGTTTTGGTCATAGTTTTCTTGATTATCAAATGTTTTTCTTCGGTCATGTACTGAAGCCTGATTGTGACCAACCACGAAAACGGAGAGAGAGGGTAAATACTAAACAGAAATACTATCCGTACGCATACCCCGTGTAAGCAAAATGCACTGACGGTGCATCTCCGTGCGTGTTTTCGATGGTCCGGATTAAAAAAAAATTCTTCCATGTAAGAGTTTAACTTTTTCATGAAAGAGTTTTTTAAAATTCGAACCGTTGATTCTTGAAATGGACGGTCCTGATGTGTTTGAGTACGTACATATACGGCATACATGCACGTAGCAAGGCTGAATACAGTACTAAATAGGAGTAACAGTTTAATCAATTGAACCAGACAACTTAACGAAATTTAGGAGCTTGTATAAAGCTTTCTGAAGCATAAGTTAGTTAGCAAATTAGTATTTTTTTATATAGAATCCATCAAAAAAACTTAGACCTAACTAATTTTTCAGGCCACCAGTTTTTTATCTTACCTAAACATACAAACCAATAATACAAAATAGAATCAGGAGAACTTTTCAAAATGGAATGAAAGCAAGAAAAGAATCTGAGAATTAGGTGAAGAATAAGAGAACGACTCGCTGATTATACCATATACTATATAAATGGTCCTGTTTACGATAAGTACAAAAAAAGAAAAAAAAATACGCACTTCAGTGCACATTTTATACTTTTCTACATATTTTTACTTATTTTATACACTTTTCCATATTTTAATATATATTTTAACCCTTAACAATTATTTACTGGACTTTCTTTAGAATTTTCCAACATAAAACTTAATAATAGGAGTAATAATTTATTGGCCCCTTTCCCAAGGAGAAATAATAATCTTAAGGACAAATCACACACGGAATCAAAAAGTCAAACAATATTAGAGGTTAATAAGCACTTCCACTGGGGCCTCTCATGTGGAAAACTATAGTACTCCGTATAACACAAAAATATAAACTATGGAACTCATACGTGTGAGTTAAGTTTTTTTTTTTTTTTGAACCCAGAAAACTTATACTTATTTTTCTTTGGTGCTTTTATTTTTACATGGGAGAGCCTTTTCCCTCTCTCTCCTTCACTCTGCCGTGTCAGAGCCTCTCTCTCTCTCCCCTCTCCTTTTTTTATTTTTATTTTTATACCAAGTGTTCCGTTCAGCTTTTACGCACTTCGACTAATCTTGAGAAACCAATCCCATCGTCCACTAGCGGGAATCCCATTTACAATCAGAACAAAACTACGTATAGACTGACCCAAAAAGAGTTGATAGCACCTACGAAGTTTCCTCTCCTTCTCTTGTTACTACATCAGATGCAAGAGTTCACTTCCGACCTTTTTTTTTTGTGGCTTTTGACACACTTTAACCATAACTTAATTACACTATGGAAACACACAAAACACTAATAACAAACTGGACTAATATCTGAACCAAATCATTTTTGAACTCCATCATTGGAGCTGGCATTTGTTTCACAAAATTGACTTAAATATTAAGTTTTACGAGATAGGTTACTCTCTCGCAACACATTAAATATATTTTCACTCAATAAGTCAATTTTACTGACTTATTCAGTTTAAGTCAATTCGTGGAACACTCTCCTAAAGTTCATTGAATGACTTATCTTCAACAAAACTTTGCGCTGCAAATTATCTCACCAAACCGATTTGCATCGTTGATCACCGAGCACGGACAACTCAGATAAAGTCAGTCACGCATGTTATCCCTTAAGAGATAGCACACCTCCTGTTTTCCAAATTCTCTCATGGTCCAGAACTATGCACGTGATCGTGTGCTCGGTCAGTAATACTTGCGGACCACTTTGTTACGTCTTTCTTTCCAAAATACTCCAGTACTATACAACTTCGGGACAAACAAATCTTGATTTAGTAACTTGGACAAATAATTATGGGTAAGGAAGGTTGTTGAGGATTACAAGCTACCTTAATCTTTTTGTCCAAAGGAAAAACAAATGAAAGTCGCTGATGGAGCAGTAGTTGCTATTATCAAGATTTGATGGGTAATTTGTCCAAATTTGAGTAGAGCACCTCACGTCAAAGGTTGGGGTTGGGAAGCAATCCACTATCGTTTCACAATTCAAATGCTCGTGCCTGAGTTGCGCACTCGGGCCGTCTAAAAATATTTTAGACAGTCTAGATTTTTTCCATCTCTCTTCTCTCTCTTTCTCTCTCTCTCTCTCACACACACACACACACACATATTTCTCTCTATAAAATTTGAGTCGTCCAAAACACTTTTAAACGGCCCAGATACGCAACGAGTACCGCCACATAATACCCGTCCGACGCTCAAGTTTTTTCTCCAGTTCTTGTGGCCCATTTCTTTTCTAAGAAACGTAGCCATCGCCAGCGGAAATGCCGGAGCCAACCCGACGACCAATGCGTCTTTGCGTAAAACTTGGATAAGCTTATATCAGCTTCGGAACTAGGACCGTCCAAATTGACCAATATGACATGGTTATGGTCCTACAATTGCTTAAAATTCTTGTTCCTCACGATTTAGATTACTGTTTGTAGACTTGTCATGTCGCTGATCCATGTTGAACTTCTTGCAAAGGTGTTCTAATTTCCCCAGAGCACATTACCTCTACGGATTCAAAAGCTCTCACTAAATAGGCCGAGACCGTATTCTGATACTATTGTTGTGCCGAAACCCGAAGTAGAGAATATAAACACAACCAACAAGAAAACAAGAGACAAGGATTTACGTGGTTCCCCCAAGTACGGAGCTCTAGAGGTACGTCCACGGGGAAAGAGCAAGATGATTCACTATCAACGGGGAGAAATACACAGAGCCGGCTATATCCGTAACTCTCACTTGAAACATCCACACAATATCTAGGGACAAATCTCTGAGGCGCGACCTACAGAGCATCAAACGTCTCACACACACAAAAGAGACACACACACACCCTAGATATCTCAAATCCCAACTCAAGACTACACCAATGGAACAACCAAAGAAACCCTAACACATTACGGGGAACCCCATGGGGGCTCCCTCAAAGGGATTCACTCAAGAAGTTCAAACCCTAATAGCCCCCAAGGCCTCTATTTATAAGAAAGTACAAAAAATTAGGTCAAAACCCTCATTAAAAAACGTAGCTGCACAAATTCACACATCGGTAGTCCGGACCAAGAATCGGTGGTCCGGACTACGGAGGCAGAATGTCCAAAACACATCCCAGACCCTCTGGTCCGGACCAGACTTTCCTTGGTTCGGACCATAGGTCCACCAAACGGATTTTCGCACCAAATTTCACACTTTTCTTCGACCGTCTTGAATTCAAGGCATATCTTCAACAACTATCTATCTGTAACGACAAGTCGATAACTTGCACAAATGGACCCCGATTCTCAACATAGTTCAGAATCTCTAATCCAACGATGTACAAGACCTTTTTTGGTATTCGTCCCAGATATAATCTTAATTGTGATGTAGATTATAACTTACCAATGTCTCATTTGAGGATAGACGCAGACCCATTTTGAGCGTCCATTTCTATTTCAACATACCTAGTTTGTTCTGATGAGAATGACCATCCATTTTTGTTTCGACATACATACTCCCAAGTCCCTCCGTCCACATTTGTTAGTTTATTTTGAAATTCATGCCATTTTTAATTGCTTGTATATTTCAATTTATAATGGTTGCCACGATTTTACAAATTTTATAATATAAAACTAATTGAGATATATGAAACGAGATTCATATTGCATATTTTTTGAGATAGATTGATATTGAAAGATACCAGAAATAAAACATGACACATAATTGGGACCAACAAATGCAAAAAGGAGTAGTTTGTTCTATTTTAAAGACGATTTCACTCTCGCGGTCGCGCTCATGCAACTTATGTCAAAGTCACATAATTTAATGGCATAAGTGCGACAGCGACCGCGAACATGAAATTGTCTATAATTATAGTATGACGTCATCCATAATAGTTACTTACAAGCGGTTGACCCCTTTCTCGTTGATAGCTAGAGGACTCGTTCTGCGTTTATAAATGTGAAGTTTTTTTTTTTGAAGTTGCTCCCGCATGTTTTGTTACCCACCAATGTGGGACTGAATGAGAACGCAAACTGCAGAGCACTTCCAGCCATAGAGCTCTCAGTTTTTTTTTTCAGTTCCACTTCAAATAAAAAGAGATGCACGCACATTTCATTTTCAATCCTCTTTAAAACATTATTCTTTTATATATGTAAGAACCTTTTTTTACATAGTTTTCACGTACGGGTTCAATTCCGGTTCAACCCATCCACCCACTCCCTTTTCCGGTTCGCTCACCGGTCCGGTTTTCAGAACATTGACTTAGAGATACCCTCCTTACACTATGACCTCCAATGAATTATTAAACAAAAAAAAAATGTAGGATTGTCAATTGAAACGGGTACAATTCTTGGAATAGATCGAAGAACCCAATTCACATCTTCTGATCTTCCTAGGATATATTTTTCTGCCACTTATGATACTCTTTGATGAACATAGCAACATATACTAACTCACCAATACACAAAACAGAAATCTAACCACCACCAAAAAGAGATTAAAAAAATCAGATGAGAAGGGTAAGTACATATATATATGTGAACTAGTGATCAAAATAAGCAGCGTACTTGTGTAAAACACAGATGACACATACATAAACAAAAACACAGGAAACTAGCAGCGTTTCAGCCTCCTGGAGGGTTTTGCTTTTGCCACTCCACTACTTCTCTTCTTCCTCCACCTTCTCAACTGACTCAAAAAACTTCTCCGTTACACCCGTATCATCGATCCCGCGAAACATTCCACCCCACTCCACTGACTGGAAAACCCACCCAAATGCCGACAGCCCAGCGATTGCCATGGCCCCGGCGATGGCAGAACAAGGGCGGCCGGGATCAAAAGAGGGCTGGATATTATGAGGAGCGGAGAGCTTATGAGGAGAAGCGTAACAGTTGCTAAGAATGTGAAACCCGTCATAACAAGGAGTGGTCCACCCAATGCTATGACCAAGACCGCCGCCGTGCCGGTCCTGCCGGAAACTTCGTGGTGGTGGTGGGAGGATCCTCCACTTGTGTCCCCTTGTTCTGCCATGCTTAATGCTTTTGTTTGAGTTTCGGTTTGGTTATGGTGACAGTGACGCTATGCTTTTGTTTGAGATTAGATTGCAGTAGTGTGACGTGTACTAATGGATGCTTTGGTTTAGAGCTTGCGTGGCAAGTGTCAGTCAAGCAAGACTGGACACGTGGAACTGGATATGTATAACTACTCACAAAGGCTTTATATTACTACAAAAATTGAAAATTCATAGTGGGATTTGGATAGGTACATGTGCAACGGGGTAGGGTGGGATTGGTTTTGCCATACCCCAACCCGAACCCGAACCGTAAAGTCTAACGCGGCTCCGAACCCATCCCAAACCCCAACCATGTAATTCCGGGTTGCTCGCGTTTGGAACGGGGCGGATTGATATCGATTCAACGTTTCTCATTCGATTCTTAATGGTTTCCCCACCTCCGTTCCTATTTTTCTCTTCCTTTTCCAAACCGGGTCATTTTCCACTTCCACTTCCACTTCCTTACCTACATCTTCTTCGGGAATTTTCGACACCTCATATAATTGATGCAACAGGAAAAGTCGTTTTATGTAAGATCTTTGTCCTAAAAAAATACACAGAATAAAGAATAATCAACAGATTGGATTTGACAAATCAATGGCGTTTTAGAATACAACAGTCACAACTCATTGTCGAAAAGGCTACCCCAGTAACAAGCGCATTGAGAAAAGGCCATTCATCTTTATCTTGTGCGAGAGTGTAGCAAGATGTGCCGAGCACCTGAAAATTGACTATTGGAAGGATCGACAATATGAAGAGATATTATGTTGTTTTTGCAACGGAAAGGAGAGACTTCAGAAGCGACGGTGATGGCTTTCGGACTGTGTGATTGAGAAGGATCATCAGTGTAAATAAAGTTAGAGCTCCAGCCTGATGAGCACTGCCTAGCGAAACAGGTACATATGACAGGAGTGTCGATATCCCTAGAGTGACCTGCAGTAAGAAAATACTAGTTAAGCCATTCACACATCACTACCTTTTTTGGCTTTAGATAAAAGAACAGATTCACAAAGAATAACAATAAACCCAGGAAGCTCAACCATGACAACTCAAGAGATAGGAGTTGCAAGTCCTAAGTAAACTAATTCGCCTGAAAAAGGGAGACGCATGAGGTCCCAAACTGCTGAGCATTGCATTTGGCAAGAATTTCAGACAAAATTGATGCTCCCAAAAACTCAAGTTCGCGTGCAGCTGATCAATTTATTCCAGGTTTGCCCAGAGAAATAGCCACTACCTCTCGGCAAAACGAGACCTATTAGTGAGAATTTCTACAACTCTGATGACTTTGTGCTCTTTAGTGTGGCGACCGCTGATGTGGGATTCCTAACAAGGGAATGTCTCCATCTCTAATAAAACAACAGATGCAAAAAGTTTAGCACAATACATCCATGATGTTTTTGAGAAAACAGATTGGGCAACGAGTAGGAGATGCTCCCCCTCTGATTGTAGTTTACAAAAGACACTTTCAAGCTCTTGCTCCCCGAATTGGTTCGGCTATAGCTGTATAAACAATGCTTCAAATCATGACGATGCATTAGTCCCACCTAAACATACTCACGGTTATTCCTTATGCCAAACTCCTAATTCACACTTCTCAGTTACCCAGCCTATGACCTTCATTCTCCCAAGATACAGACAAACTCAATAAAGCTATGAAAGCCAGATAATTCAAATATCACCAATACCTGAAGAGCAGCCATGCCCATGGTGCTTCCAATCAAAGATCTTATGGCAGGATGAATATCCAATTTTCTCGTTGACCACCAAAAGCCACAGATTGAAACTAGCGTTGCAGTTGCTAGGATACGATGGTCTAGCTGTAAACATCAAAGCATGAGTTTCGTTACTCAGTATTTTTTCTGTCCAATTATCTAAAAGGTAATGAAGGATGAGAATAGCATTTCAGATTTGACTTTAATCAATACATTTCAAAATTCATCGTGTCACAATTCCACATTCACTCTACGCAAGTTCAATCATATATAACATGCTCCCTTAGTATGTCGAAATTACCAAAAGAATCCTAGCAAGAGCACTTCCGTTTGAACTGAGATACATTGGTTTTGTAACAAAACATCAAAAACTTAAGCCCCAATCGGTGTACCTAAACTTAAGCCCCAATTGGTTGCTGAGAACTCTTAGATCAACAGGTAAAATCAGCTTGTGGTTAACACATACAAAAGTATATTAGAACACCTATAGCAATAAGACCAACTGTAACAAAAACAAACATGCGAGAACCGAGCCTGGTTTTAGAAACACTGCAACTGGTACAGAGATTGTACAAACATACAAGCCAGTTCAAGAGAAAGAGTCAGGAGTTCCACTGGGTCTAGATGCGAGGGCGCATCACCAGCATAGATCGAGCTATTGACCATAGCCCTATCCAGCCAGCTTCCTGGCTATATAACCACCATCTTGTCTACCATTATTCCAGAACTATATTTTGTCAAAATTATATGCGCTCTATTCTTCTATCCCCCGTTTGATTGTTGAAAATGAAAATTTCTCCACTGATGATGCAGCATCTACTTAAGCCAAATTTAGGGAATTGGGATATAAAAAATGAAACTTGTGACCAGACACCCTAAAATGCTCTCCTATTCTCATTTTGTAACTTTGCAAATTCCTGCCTAACTGTTAGCAAATAGGGCCTAAGACATTGTATCTGCTACGATAAGTGTCCCATAACTTGAAAGAGCTTACCTGCACTGTTGATGTATTCTCAAAGAAATTGCGCCAAAATGGCTCCATACTAAAAACATCATCTGGAATCCATTTATCACCCATCTTCGGGAACGTATTAAATGCATGACCCTGGAAATTTTGCCAAAAACGCCATTTTCATAATTCACTACCGGAAACTATTCTTAAGACAGAGCAGGAAAAGAAAAAAAGATCAGAAACATACCGCATCATTGCCTGCAACAAAAGCGCCAGAGACAGCAGTTATGCCAACAAGAATGCTTAGGGGAAGGGCAAGTCTCTTAACCTTTGCCGCCCCGTGAACCCAAGCTATTGATTCAGCAGGTGGTTCAGGCAATACAACAGAAAGAGCAGTCCAAAATAGGCCACAATATATCACAAAAGCTGAAGTTAGATGAGCTGCTAAGCGGTAAGGGCTTACTCTTGGCTGCACGTACTCAGATGGTGGTTCCTTAAAAAAGTCCAAGAAGAGAAAGGATAGTTAGAATTCTTGATTATTATCAAATTTACTACCGACAAACAGAAAATTTAATGCTTCTTACTTCTAGCCCACTTTTAACCATCCACCAACCAATTAGTCCCTGTCCAGCACCAAGGGCAAATAGCCCAGAGAGTCTCAGACCAAGTCGTAAGGTAATATATCCTTTACGCATGAAATATGAAAATGGTAGAGCAAACATAATCCCCAGCGCCCTTCCCCACATACGATGTGCATATTCCATCCAATATATGAACTTGAAATCTTCAATATTCATCCCTTTGTTTACTCTGCAAACGGTTTCAAAATCAAATAACAACATCAATAAGCTATGATCATGCACGTACAATTTGAAAATCATCAAGTCCATCAACAGCCACAGAAACCTAGTACCAGTGTAGCTAAATGAAGAATATTAACAAAGGGAAAACAAACACTAACACCCTTAAGGGAAAGCATGAGAGCGCCCAAAAGCTTTAGACATAGAAATTTCGATGTATGGACAAAATGTGTCCTCTAAGAACTACATATACAAATTCTTGCTAGAAAGACAAGATCATTATACTAAAGACAAACAGCGGTGTTCCAACTAACCGCTTGTACTCTGGGGATTGCTTGTATTTCTCAAACTCAATTAACCATTCATCATCCGTCATAGGAGGAAGGCCACCACTGAATTTCCAATCAGTCATTGAAAGACCAGATCGGGTAAGTCTTGTGACACCACCAAGTACCACCATACTAAACACCCATGCAGCAGAAGCAAAGAGCCATATCCCAATCACCTTCTGAGCATGCGACCCAGCTGTAACGAGAAGCTTCTGTCCTTCCATACTTTCAACAGAGGCAACTGCGGTAGTGCACATTGTCCTATAAGATGGTTTGTAAAAATCCTGAAAACAGCATAAAGAGATCCTTGTCAAGACTACAAATACAGATACAGGGGAAAACTACTACATGAATCAACAAACAGTATGCCAGTAAACTCAATTAGATATTAACCAGCTGATATTGTCTAAATCGCAATGAAAATAGTCACAAAATAAACAATAGTGAACTCCATGCTGCCGAATGATTAAAAGTAAACTCCCATGTTGCAGAAGATTTGAATGCCGACAATATTTTATCGTAAGGCTTGAATGGTACAGATAAGAAATTCTGCAGTAATAGGATGTTATTGCATCTTTGGAATGACAAAAGAAGCCCATTAAGGATCTTAGCACTTGCAAAAAAAGAATTTTCCACTGCAAACTTTCTCAAAGAAACACAACAAATGGCAAATAAATTTCCTGCCTTAAAAGCAAGGATTTGTGGGGGCATCTATTGTACGAAAGGAGAAGATGGACAAAAAGATGAAGGAAAGTAGCAACATTCATGCTTTGGTTTCCGTATCTTTTTCCTTCCCCTTTGCATAAATCGTTACGAAAAATTCATGATTCAATCCCGTAGCATTGATTACTCTTCTATATTTCACATTTCTATGTAAAACAATAGAATTGCAAACCCTACAAATTAGTTATTTTTAGTGTATCCCGAATGGCATAACCAAAATTTGCCACAATGGCATAATCAATATGAGTTGGAAAAAATTCAAATCCAACGGTCAGTTTTTTTCTTCTCAATCTAATGGTCTTGAATGGCATTCTAGTAAAACAAGTGAAAGTGGAGAGCATTTGTAAAAGTCTATAAAGTGACCAACGTTATTAAATGCACGGCCACTTGCCAAAGTAGAGAGTGAGTTTTACCTACCAATAAAGCATTTGCTTTATGGAGAGTGAGTTTCGAACAACAAAAAGAATATGGAGTAAGTTTTGTGAGTAGGACCAATTATTTTTAGTTATTGAGATAAGTGTTGCTAACTTTGGTTATTGAAACACTCATATTTGGATATTGGTTAAGAGGTTGCTAAGTTTGGTTATTCCTTTGTAGGCCGTTTTCTTAGGCCAACGTTGCTAACTTTGTAAACTTTTTTGCTTTTGGTTATGCCACTGGGGATAACCTTACTACCTATTATCGCAAAAGCTAGAAATATAATTTCCAACACAAATAAAACATATTAGGATAATATTTATAATATTGATACTTAAATTCTTAAGGCCTCACATCAAGATTTCGCCTTGAGCCTCCAATAAGGTTTGGGCCGCCACAGTCCGCAATAATAAGATGTTATTGGATCTTCGGAATGGGAAAGAAGCCCATTAAGGATCTTATCAAATAAGAAACTTCAACACATCTTCCATTGCATACTTCCACACACAAACACAACAACCAAAATTATCTACCGACGTTAAATCAAGGATCGTGGAGAGAATTATTGTAAGAAAGGAGAAGATTTTGGTGTCCCAAACATTTTCCTTTCCCTTTGCATTAATCGTTATGCAAATTCATGATAGAGCAATATCTACGTCTATCAAAACGGAGACTTAGACCCTCTGGATTGAGTGATCTGATAAGAGAAGAAAAGAAAGGATTAGAGTAAATCACCCATTTGCATTGAATAATTAGGTGAGAAATGGATTTAGAAAAATACAAAAATTACATTTCTTAAAATTGGCTCATTCCCCTTAAGTTCTCTCCTTTCTTATAAACTATTTATCACAATCCAAAACATCTTCAATCTATTGGTCAAACTGGATGAATAGGAGGAAATCAAAGTGAATGAACTGAGACAGAGAAATGAACCTTGTGATGGTGATGGAAGGCTCTGAAGCCACAAATAACGGAGTTCCTTCCAGCAACACAAGTGGAAGTAGTAGCACTGCGAGCGGAAACGCTGGAGAAGAATCTAGAAGGGTTTAGCAAAGAAGATGGCGATGATGGTGAAGGTTGTTCATTCAGAACCCTAGTCGACGTACCCTTTATGTTGTTGTAAAGGGAATTTAGGGCTTTGCTCCTCCTCTGCCCAAGCCATACCAGTTTGCTCTCCATCAATTCTCTCTCTCTCTCTACGCGGTGATAACCCTGGGTTCGATTGCTCAGTGGGGTTTAAGCGGGTGCCCAAAAAGGCAAAAACCCTGGGTAGTGACAGCGGTACGTGGATATCGGGCCAATCCCAGCTTTTGCCACCAAATTTATTGGTCGCGGTACGTGGATATCGTATCGGCCGGAAAAAACTTCTTTTTGAAAAAAGTTAAAAAAAAAAAAATGGATAAGTCTTTCTCGGGGTTTTTTTTTTAAAAAAAAAAAAACTGAGTTTTGATTGTAATTTTATATATTTCTAGTAATTCCTTTCGACAAGACGAAGTGATAATAAAAAAAAAATTATACGCAAAATTAATAAATGCCAAAACAATTTAAATAAAGACCAAAAAAGGCCAAATTGACTTTTTATGAAAACTCTGCCTAGATAGTAGTTTGTAAGGTTTCGATATCAGAATCCCTAATAAATAGTAGTTTGTAAGGTTTCGATATCAGAATCCCTAATAAATAGTAGTTTGTAAGGTTTCCATATCAGAATCCCTAATAACAAGTAGTATCAGCACCATTTGAGTACTACCCATATTGTTAGCCCCAGCATCTCATATGATTTGGAAATGCATTAAGCTCAACGTAGCTGTGTCAAATGGGTTGCAATCCAATGTTGCACACTTGTTTTTTGTAATGCCTTTCGACTTAATATCAAACAGTGTCCGATCAATTTGATTTTTAATATTGTTTCTTGATGCGATCTACAAAGTAAACGGTTCCGATAATTTTTTAGCCCGAAAAGAGCCCACAAAATGACTCAGACTAGACCAGACCGGAGGGGGAGAGAAGACCATTCATAAGTTGGGTGAGGGAAAGATCTCACTTGGCCCAGATTCTTAGAAATCACAGGCACTATTATAAGTTCATCACAATGAGGACATCAGGCCATC
The DNA here is from genome assembly GCA_963854785.1 of Vaccinium vitis-idaea. NCBI lineage: Eukaryota > Viridiplantae > Streptophyta > Magnoliopsida > Ericales > Ericaceae > Vaccinium > Vaccinium vitis-idaea. The sequence continues at coordinate 42,497,749 of OY978218.1, read as the reverse complement.
CATCCATATTCCCATTGCTAATCCCCCTTTTCATCCCAATTCGTTTGTGTTTTACGGGAATTTTAACTTTTTATGCAGTTAAAGTCATTACTCTTAAATTAACTGGAACTAATTTAGTTGAACAGGACTTTTATATCTTTCTTTGAGGTCAGGAGTTCGAATATCTATACCTGCGTGTAGGTGTTATTCACCTTGTATTTCTCGAGATATTTCTCCTCGTAATGGTGCCATCAGTTGGTACTTGAATTCAAAATTGAATGGGTAAAACTAGGGGTGCACAAACATTGGGCCAGGCTGGGTTCGGGTCGGACTTATACTAGATAATAACGAAACTTATGCATTCCCAAGCCCAGCCTGGCAGCCCATTCATAATCGGGCTTCATTTAATATGCCCAAGCCCGGCCCAATTAAAATTTTAATATCCCAAGCCCGTCCAACAAGCCCATTTATTTTTCTATGCATGGTATTATAAACATAAATTAGTCAACCATAAGATTAAGAAGATCTACAACCAAAAGAATAAGGAGATTCAAATAGAAAAATAGTAAAAAAACTGTTAAAAAGAAAAGAGGAGATATTGAAGAGCAGATAAAGATTATCGTACTCTTGAATAAGAGATGATGAAATCTTACTAGATAAGAGATGAGTAGATGGCGCCTCTTCATCAAGATAAACAAATCCTAAGTAGTTAAGTTTCAATGGTATATATATATAGTATTAAAATATATATATTATTTAAATCGGGGCGGGCCGGGTTGGGTCGGGCCTCAGAAGAATTTTTCAAACCCGGCCCAATTAGTAAACGGGCTTAAAATGCCAACCCAGCCTGGCCCTATCGGCCTAAATATTTTTTTCAAACCCTAAAAAAATCGGGCTGGATTGGGCTGGCTACAGGATCGGTGTACACCCCTAGGTAAAACTGAAGGTTTGACTTGTATTGATTGCTATTTTACAAATGAAACGAACGGTCCAAAATAGAAAGATGAGCAAACTAAATGGAATGAATGAAGTATTGAATGAAAACAGAGGAATAGACATACTCCCTCCGTCCCAATTTAAATTTCCCCTATGGGAGACCGGGCTACTTTGACTTTAAAAAATAAAAAACTTTCAAAATTACTTTTTAATTTTTTTTTTGTACGGTTCAAAATATCTCAACGAGTACTTTTGAATGATGTAAAAATTAATGGAATTTTTTTTTAGATATACATTTTTTAAAAGTCAAAATGACACTAATTTACGTAGGGGACATTTAAAATGAGACAGAGTGAGTACCTTTCAGGCTGATTTTCTACAATGGTATTTTTGGTATTGTTGATTAGATTTTCTCACAGGTCATTCACTTGACATACATCACAAAATAGAATTGGGGGATGGTGTTGTCCCTTTAGGGACAACATCCAACATGCATGCTGTCCCCAAAGGGACAACATGCACCCCGGATCCCACAAAATATCATTTAGCAGAAACAACACTCATTTTTAACTAGAGTGCAATAAAAGTGGAAAAGAAGGCATTTTAAGTGTATACTAGATATGGGTACTGAAATGGTACAAACCGCCTTGCAGGGCCCACTTTTGGATGCCACATGAATAATCTAAACCATTCAATAATTTTAAAATAATTTTTCGAGTGTACTTGCAAAAAATCAGTTTGTTTGGATATGCGTAAGTGATTCATCCAAACTTCAAATTTTTCATTCAGAATTCAGGGTCCTAAATTCTAAATGAAAAACTTAAAATTTGGACGAATCACTTACGCATATCCAGTCGAGTTGATTATTTGCAAGAACACTTAAAAAATAATCTTAAAATTATTAAATGGTCGAATTATTTGTGTGATATCCAAAAACAAACCCCATAAAGCAGTTTGTTTGGTAGCCTCGGGGTCGGTACCCCTAGCAAGGTCCATACTTTTAGCCTCAGTATAAAAGGTGATTTGAATTGAAGAATGATAGAGTAGTAAATTGGAAAGAGGTAAGAGCCCGCACTCCGTTTGGGCCTCTCTCTGCTGTGGTGGAGCTCCTGTGGACCCCTTGGCCCACGGTTTTGACCGACGAACATCATCAGATCAGACGATTCACATCTCCATTTGTGCTTTGTGCTTGGAACGAGAGAAGTCTAACCGCAGGTGCTGAGTTTCGAGTTTACAATAAAAATCAGCGTAAAGTTTAACAATAGTAGTACTACAGTGCTTTCCAGTGGTGAGTGCAGAAGACGTTTTCGAAACCGGGGAGGTGCTGCATAGACCGTGCTGCGCAACATGCTGTGTAATCCATTTCGGTGTCGCGTTGGTGCCGTATCGACAATTGGAGATGTTCACTATGTAGAGCTCGTCGAATACTACAAATGTACCAAAAATTAACTCGATCGGATATCGTTAAGTGCCTCATTGGAGCGCAAACAAGTTGAAAAAAATTGGAACACATATATCTTGAAACACTGGATGAAAACCATTGAAACCATTTTTTTTCAACTTATTTGTGTTCCGATAAGACACTTAACGATATCCAATTGAGTTGATTTTGGGTACACTTATAGTACTCGACGAGCTCTACGCGGTGGACGTCTTCGATTGTCGAAATGGTGCCGGCGTGGGGCCGAAACGGGCCCGCATAGCACGCTGCGCAACACCCCCTGTTTATGACATTTTTTTGGGGTTCCTTTTTAGTCTAATATTTAAGCAGTTAGCACGTGAATTAGGAGTATTACTGTATTAGATTTAGGCCGAGTTTCCCGTTTTCAGAACAAATCGATAATTTTTTTATTTTATTTTTATAAAAGTGCTAAAAGCTAAGTTGTTAGAAACCAATTTATTTCCAATCAGCTAAAATCTAAGTTGCTAAAAACTAACTTTCTCGTACTCATTTTGCTAAACGTAAGTTGCAAAAATCATCTTAATGCTTTAATAACAAATGAGAGTTGGGAGAACGAGAAACTCACCTTAATGGTTTCTTTCCTTTTATTGATTATGTCTGTTGGTATATTGCATGTTATGTATTTTGAACACAAAAAAACAAGTATTAGAGTGTGGTTATCAAAAAATAGAGTCAAAATCAATTACCTTCCAAATTTACTTATACTATTTATTTTACAAAATCAATGCATTTTTTCAAGATAACTACACATCTATCGCACATGATGCATCTTTTGCACATTTTCACATTTCAGAAGACAAATCATTCTCTTCACATACATACTGAAAAGACAAAAAAAACAAAAATCCAAAAGCTTAATAGAACAGCCCCTTCACTTCTCCTACTCACTAAGCTGTGATTAACATTTTCTTTTTCTTCTTTTTTTTCCTTTTTTTGTTGCACAAAATGTGGATTTGCTTGGATAGCTATTGCCAAACACTAAAAATGCTAAATGGTACCCCTATGTCCCAAATTGTTTGTCCATTTTGGATCTTCGTGCCAATTTCAATCGCTTATATCTTTCAATATAAATCTTAAAAAATATTCAATATGAATCTTATTTGATAGTTCTCGATGAATTTTATAATGTAAAGTGTTCACAATTACAAAAAACATTACTCCTATAAGTTAAAAAATATAACAATAAAAAAATGACACAAATTTAAAAAATGGACAAACAATTTGGGATAAAGAGTACTATACTTCGAAGTAAAAAAGGGGGCGCAAAAAGAGGCTGGCGCCCACAGCCCCAACTCTCCACACTCCTTGTTTCTCACTGCAAACGTTCTCTCTCTACACCCTTTTTATAATAAACCCGCCATTTCTCTCCTCCCACTAACATCAAACCTTCCAATTCCAACGTCTAAAACCCTCCCCAAAACAATACTCCTACGAAAATTCATCTCTCTTTCATTCCAATGATCCCAACCCTAACTCCCCCTACCATCGGATTCCTGCCGTCACACCGCCTCTCTCTCCACTTTAAACCGTCCTTCGCCGGCCGAAATCCGCGTAAATCCACGATCCACGCCGCGGCGGCGGCAGCCGTAGAAACGAGGAAAGCAGCAGGGAGCCTGTACGATGTGCTAAGGGTGAGGCGAAACGCGTCGCCCATGGAGATCAAGGCGGCCTACTGGAGCTTGGCCAAACAGTACCATCCCGACGCCTCGCGTACTTCGGAGGACGACGGCCGTGATTTCATCGAGATACACGACGCCTACGCTACGCTGTCCTATCCGACGGCGAGGGCGTTGTATGATTTGTCTTTGAGCGATGATGGATCGATGCGTACTCGCGAGTTTGGGCACAATCGGTCCGGGTTTTACGCGACCCGGAAATGGGAAACGGATCAGTGTTGGTAGAAGATATAGTGACGTGGTAAAAGCGGAGTGAATTCTGGGAATTCTGCTCATTTTTGTTTTTGTTTCCTGCCTTTTGTATCTTGATTTTCCTCCCTTTTTAAAATTAATTTATTGGGATCTAAGATTTTCCTTCTGACATATTTCTCGGAAGAAGGTTACGCCTTGTCTGGCGACGTTGATAGGATCCGGATTTGGGTGTCGCCCGAATTTGTAATCCAAGTCCACCCCAAATCACAATTTATTATTACAAATCTACCTTCATTACAAATCTTAAAATCCACCATTGAATCTACCCTCATTACAAATTCACTCAAAATCATCTCCCGTCGCCATTCGGGGCCTTAAGTTTTAATAAAGGGAAAATTATTTTTGTGCTTTAACTTTTCTGTACACACTCCCTCCGTTCTGTAAAGTCAATCCCCTATGAAATTACGTTTAATTTTCAAGTTAAAAAATAGGGGTATTTGCACTTACACCCCCTGTACTTTGACCGATTTGCAAAGACACCCCTTATACTATTTTTTTAGGCACTTACACCCTTCCAATTAGTTTTTCTGTCAACTTGGACGGAAAAGAAAGAGGCGGGAAATTTCCCTCCAAAATGACTAATTTAATGCCACAAATGCCCCTATGGCCATTTATAATCTAATGGGAGCTCTACTTCACAAAAAACAGAGGACACTTCCTCTCTCTCTTCCACCCCTAATCCTCCCACCCTCAACCCTCTTTCCTCTCTCTCCTCCATACCCAAATGCCATCAATTCAAAGTTCAATGAGCCCACCGAGTATAATGCAAAGGATGCTCTCACGTTGCCTTTTTGGTCTAGTTGCAAAAAAATGGAATGTATATACCTAGACAAACAAATGGAATGTAAAAGTCATTACCCAATAAAAACTAAAATTTGAACCTCTCTGCTTAAAAACCAGAAGTGCAAATTGTTACAAACCATTTCAAGTTGTCCAAGCTTGAACAAGTTTTTTTTTTGTCTGGGTCACCAATTCTTTGTCCAATCAACCAATCTTTCCATCATCACTCATAGCATTCCAATACGTTCGCGATTTACCCATTTTCACAGTCGCGCTCACAACCTCCTTCAAAACCGTTTTTTTCTTCCTTTCACTCATTCCAAAACTCTCTGATTCGGATGTTTCCTCTGAATCCCTAGACATCAATGACAAAGAAGCATACCTACAATGGTGTAATGGATTCTCAATCGACATCGCTCGTTCGCACTCTCTCAATCGGCATCGCTCGTTCGCACTCTCTCAATCGGCATCGCTCGTTCGCACGTGCTTCTGAAAAAGGACAGCATCATAAGTTTTTTTTCATAACGACGGCGCGTCTCTTCGATGAGCGTGAAGGCGTCGCCAGGTTACCAGTCGTGTGAGCGGCGATTGCGGCATTGCATTCGGACTCGATCAAGGAAAGTTCTTGATCGATCTCGGCCTGTTCTTGATGGCCGCTCAATTACACGAAACTTCGCCGTTTCAGGCATTCCATCGAACAGTTGATCGTCAAATTCAACTCCACCGACTTTTGCCTCCTCAGATAAAATATTCCCTTCTAATTCAATCATGTTTTCAAGTCCAACGGCTGATGACGCTTTTGATCCTTCTCGATTTAAAACCACCTCATTATCATCGTCGAAATTTAATCTCGATCCAACTGTCTGAGCCCTAAAGAGGTCATTTTCGTGTTGGTTAATTTCCACCGCCTCATTGATTGCGTAGACACGTGTCGATTTCTCCTCTTCACGATTTTGTGCGATGAAAGAGGCTTCTTCGATTGCGCATGGAACGGAAACTAACGAGGAATAGGAGTCGTTGCTGTTGTTTACAGTAGCAGAATGGGAAGGGGAGGCCATTGAGAAGAGCTTGGCAATGATGAAAGAGACTAGTAGGGAAATACCGACTGTAATGAGGAGTTCTTGGAAAAACTCCACGTTTGGAGAATTGGAAGACGGGGAGAGAGAGACAGCGTAGTAGGAATTTGGGTTTGGGACTGTGTGTGTGTGTGAGAGAGAGAGAGAGAGAGAGAAAGAGAGAGAGAGAGAGATGGTGCTGCATTTTTAGAGAGAGAAGTGTTTTGACGAGATGACTGAGGGTAAGGGGTTAAGAAGGGGCATTTAAGACTTTTCGTGGCTTCCGTTAACGGCATCCACATGTTGCACTTTAGTCTGAAGTTGGAGGGGTGTAAGTGCCTAAAAAAATAGTACAAGGGGTGTCTTTGCAAATCGGTCAAAGTACAGGTGGTGTAAGTGCAAATACCCCTTAAAAATAATGGCTTTGTTCATTTAGTAGTTTTAGTTTAGTTTAGTTTTGGAAATAGGGGTAATGAGTGGAGAGAGATAGAGAGAGAAATGAGGGTAATGATTATAAAACAAAACTAAAACTGAGAAACGAACAAAGCCAATGTAATTACCAAAATATTTTTCTATGTAACTTTATTGATAGTTCTTGATGAAATCTTTTGAATGGTGTAAAAGAAATCGAAAAATTATTTTAATAGATGCATTATTTTTAAATTTGAAAATTGCACATAGTTTCGTAGGGACTAATGTTATGGGACGGATGAAGTATATTTTTATATTTTATGAATAGTCTTCAAAACATGCTCTTCGTATCAAATACCTTGTCTATCTTCGGTATGTGTGTCATTTTAAAATTAGTTACTATGTATGTTTTTTTTGATATGTACTCCTTCCGTTTCATATTATTGGTCACTTTTCGGCAGTCGTGCCACTTAGCAAATTATCTATATTTCACAATCTATAATGTTTCTTATAATTGCAAAAATTTTGTTTTATAAAACAAATCGAGATCTATCAAATAAGATCCATATTGGATATAAAAAGAATTATAGATTGAAAGTTATAGGCAATTCTTTGAGAGGTGCCAAATAGTGAAAATGGGCCAATAATATGGAACGGAGGGAGTAATTTTTTTTTATGAATTTGAAAATTTTGTTTAATAGAAAGAATCATAAGATAGTCATAATAAAAGGGACTAAGAAATTTGAGAACTTTATTTTTTAGGATTTGTGTTCTATGCAATTTAATATACTAAAATACGATGTTGAGAGTGCATTTATAAAAAAAATATGGAGTAGAATACAAAAATTATTTCTCAAATAATAGAACAAAAAATAAATTTTTACTACTACCTTTTTGGAAAAAATTAAAGTAAATTTAACATCGATTGATATTAGGCCTCGATTGGATGCATCTAAAACACCCCCTCAAAAGTTATACCGGGTGAAAAACGTGGGTCCCACTCCATTTGCTGGGTTTGGCAACCCAAGTTACTCCCCCCTCTTCGTTTTCCCCCCCTCTTCCCTTTCTCGCGTACTCCCTCCTCTCCCTGATAACTTTCGGGCACCTCCAGGGCTACCCAAAAATTATCCGGCTTAAGACCCCTTGGTTTTTGACGTTTCTGCCCCTTCTTATCCCCCTACCCCAACTGATTGAAACAGAAAATGGCCGAAATTTTACCTGATACTCGCTGGAAAAATGGTCAGAAATTGCACAGTTTTGGCCGAAAATCGCGTACTTCCCGCTGTACCGGATCATCTTGGTTGATACCGGCCATGCAGAGAAGAGAAGAAAACGAAATAGTTGCAGGATGCAGCTCATCGGCGCCGGAGAAGAAATAGAAAACCAGACGAACAAGTGAGAGGGGGGAAAGAGAGAGGAGAAGAAGAGGAGATAAGGTTTGGTCGGTGATGCAGTAAAGTTGCTTTTGTACTTTTACTTTCTCTGTTTTTTTTTTTTTTTTTTTCTCTATAATGGTTTCTTTATGGGTCTATGTACAAAAGTAGTACAGGTAATGTAATATTGATTCTCTTAGAAAAAAAATTAATGCAAATATACATAATTTTTAGTTTAAAACATTTGATAGAATAAGATAAAATAAATATCAACGGTATTTTTTGTTTTTGGGAACCTTGTAATTGTATCTCAAATGTACTTATTAAAAAAAACGTTTTTCCTAAAAAAATTATATTTTCAATGAAATAAATTAATAAACCTTCAAATTGTCCAAAATTTATCAAGTAGATTACGTTTTGTAATTATATAATTAATTTAATGAATTTTCAAGTTTCGTACAGTACAAGGGCAAAAGAGTCATTTGACAGCTTTTTCCATCATTTACCCCCTCTTATTTATAAAACATCCAAACCAAGTCAAAAGTTATCCCCCTATTTAATCCCTCATCCAAACTATCTATTTTTTTTATCCCCCTCCATAAACTTCACATCAATGTGGGCCAACCCTCTAAAAATAATACCCCATCTTATCTTATACCCCCTCTATAACTTATCCCCCTGAAATTTTAGCAGCATCCAATCGGGGCCTTAGGAGATTAGTCTATTGGTCCCTGTGGCAATTAGTCGCCCTTCTCTTCTACGGGAGAAGTCTATACAATGTTGGGGTGAAAAAAATAAGTCTATACCTGTGACCCAATAAAGGTTGTCAGAAATATTAGGGCCCCTACTATTTTTTCTCAAATAAAGAGAAAACCAAGGCAACGAAATACATAAGCAACAAAAAATCACATTAAAAGATACTCACCAAATTAAAGGAAGACAACATTAATTTAAGTTAATAACCAAAGTGATCACCAATACACAAGCTTCCAACAACTTCGGGAGATATATATATTGTTCCACCACCTTTAGCTTATATTAGCTTTTTAGGTTGGTGTATGTGAGAAGAATGATTGTCTTGTTAAATGTAAAAAAATTCAAAAAAAAAAAAAAAAAAACCTCTTAGTTGGATAGGGTCTCATATATACGACGCCCAATACTCTCAGATTTCAGTAACCTTGATTAAAAAAAGATAAATCCTACTACTTTGTACACACTATTGAAATACGAGTCTGTGGACCTGTAGTGCAGCATCCCATGGTATTTTTGGAAATTGTAACCAGAACTTGTGACTTTTGATTTTGGAATTATTTCGTACATAGTTATTCAGACTCTTCATGAACTCATTTTTATTCAGTCCAACGTGATTTAGATGCATTTCCTTCGATTATTACTGCCTTTTCCCAAGAGCTTGCCTTTCAACACAAGATATAGCAAAACCACCAATGTAAGCAGGTGATATCGATAACAATAGTTACAGCCCCTTGGCCTGCGCTTGCTCTTTTGTTGCTGCTTTATGTCACAATTATTATGCCTGGAATTTTATTCTTTGTTCGCGCACAAGTATTGTCATAATCTAAAACTTGCAGCTTAGCCCTTGGCTACTTGTTCCTGCAATAAATAATCTAATTGCAGCTACTACAGTTCTAACCCTTCTGAAATTAAGGTCTACGCAGAATGCTAATGGAATTAGAGGTGTCAAACGGGTCGGGCTGTCACGACACGGCACAGTACGAGCACGGTTTTAGACGGGCACGGCATGAAATTGGGTCGGGCATGGCAAGGAAATGGGTTAGACATGGCACAACACACGACACAACAAATACTAATTTTTAATGTACCAAAAAAAATAGTTTTTAATAATGGATTTTCTAATTAGTATGTTTTAACACTTTTTAATAAGTCAATAAAAATATTTTGCGAATCTCAATATACAAAAACTATTTTAACAATGGAGCCGTTGATTTTGTAGTTCCTATTGATGAAATCAATCGTGTCAAGTTTCTTCTTTCCACCTTGCAACCTTATGAAATCAGATTTTGGCGTTGTGATGCCTTTTGACTCTTTCCTTTTAGTCCGTTTTCAAAGATTAATCTCAATGCACGACACGACATGGCATAATTACAAAATGGCACGGCACGACGCAGCACGCTAAAGTAAATGATCTGTCACGGCACGGTACGATTAAGAAACATCGCGGCACAACATGGTTTAGTAAACAGGTCGGCAAGAAGCATGGTTGACTCGAAGTAAAATGGGCATGCCGGCACGGCACGGCCCGTTTGACACCTCTAAAGGGAATCATTATTTGTGCTAGGCAGGTGTTTTAGTCACAATGTACAATAATTAAGAGCTAGCTTCTCTTCTTCATCCCTTTGTGCGCTAGTTTGCCTCGACCTTATATTTCAGAGACGAGAAATGGAAAACAAAACAAAAATTTAAAAACCATACAGAAAATTCACACAAAACCGTAGAATCAAATTTGAACATTTATCAAATGTGTGGACAGGGTCGAATGTTTTCCATCAATCGTGGTTAACATTTTGTGGGCAATGTCGAAATACTGCCTAGGTGATTCTAAGTTGTATGGAAACGAGAAGCTATGTTCGAAACATGTTGGGTAAAATTGGAAGAAGTGGTAAAAGAGGAAAGAATTCTACTTTGCCTTTCCTTCTTTCTGTACAAAAGGAATAAATGAATCGAAGTAGCTTTGCTCTTTCCAATGCTTTGGTAGCAAGATAAGGATTTCCTTTAGAATCAATCAAACTTGTGTTTCAATTTTTTTCCGAATTTGTTAGTTTTGTTTTAAATTTTTGTGGAATGTTGATTTGTCTCGACGAGAATAATTGGAAAATTAAAAAATTACTATCAAAATTCGTAATTTTTGGCTTATTCTTGTCTTTGTACAAAAATTATGAGTTTCGGTCATAATTTTTTTACTTTTTCGACCCCTCTCATCAAAGACGAATCTATAGTCCACAAAAATTTGACGTAAAACTACCAAATGCGAATTTAAAAAAAAAAAGACAAGAAAAAAAAGAAAAGAAAGAAGCCAAAATAGGCCATTATTTTGTACGAGTTTTCAGTATATCGTTTTATTTGGACAAGCACAACCTTTTCCTCTTATTGTACTCCGCAAAAACTTGACTGCTTCCTTGGTACTTAAAGCATCGTTTTAGTAATAGGAATTGTACTTCGGAAGGAGTTGGAAACTTGACTGTCATGGTTACCCACATAAGTACTTTAGTTGATCAAGTCATATCTTCTCATTCTGTTTGTCTTGCATTCTCTGCTAAACAAGCTCCTCGAGTTTCTTTCCTATTCGTCCCCTGCTCCCGACTTCCTCTTTCTTCATTCAACTTAAAGACCAAAGGGTGTTTGGAGGATCTGGGACATCTCAATTTGCTCGGTTTGAGAACAACAAAGAGGTATGCCTGAACGCTTTCATCGTTTTATTGATTAATGTTGGCCCGGGAGAATTAAAAATAGCTTTCTTTGGTTTCGACGCTCTCCTGTGGCAGTGGCACATCATTAACCTATCATCAAGTCCATGTCCATTGACAACTTTTAATATCAGACCTTTTTTCCTTGATATTTCCAGAGTTACTCTGGTCTGATGAGGTCGGCATCGTGGTTGAAGCATCTTTAAAAGGAGTGACTGAAGGCATTAACCAGGTTACTTGCAATATGTTGGATCTCCCTTATTGATCTTTCTGTTTATTTTCCTTGTTGGATTACGAATTCTCTCTTGTTGTGTAGCTTTTTTGTTTCCCTTCATCTCCAAATGATTGAAATTAATGGATTAGGCATTCTCTTATTTGAAATTGTTGCATCATGAATGGTGAATGCCAATGAAAAGAAGGTAAATGACTACCAGTTACCACTCCTTGGATTTGTGACTCCTCATTAGTACCATGGATTTTTGGATAGAACACATCCGTTAAGCTGGTCATCTCCTTTTTTAGGACAAAATTTTATATGGCCGTCTTGTAAACACAATAGAAGTCCATCAAGTTTTGTTTCCCCATTTGTCTCTTAATTTCCACAACTTCTGTCCTCTTTATTGTTAGAGTTTAATTTCTAAGCCATCCAAACTTGATTAATATATTCTAGGGATATTATATGGTGGGTTTTGGAGAGAAAGGGAGTGACAAAAAGGTATATTAATGTGATTAGAGACATGTATGAAGGTGCCGCGACTACCATTAGATCACCAGTAGGGGTAATGAATGAATTTTTAATCATAGTAGGTTTGCAGCAAGGGTCAGCCTTGAGTCCGTACGTTTTCGCCTTAGTTATTGATGAATTGACTAAGCATATTCAGGAGGATATCCCATGGTGTATATTATTTGCAGATTATATTGTTCTAGTAGATGAAATTGGTAGATGAGTCAATACTAAATTAGAAATATGGAGAGAAGCATTTGAGTCAAAAGGCTTTAGGATAAGTAAAAGTACAACCAAGTATTTGGAGTGTAAGTTCAGTGGTAACGAAAGTGCTCAAGTTGAACGAGTAAAGATTCAAGATCAGGAGATACCACAAAGTGGTCATTTTAGATATTGAGGTTCTATTATTAGCAAAGATTGTGAAATTGCAGATGATGTGACTCATGGGATCCAAGTAGGCTGGCTCATGCGGAGAAGCGCTATTGGTGTACTATGTGATAAAAGGATGCCCACAAAATTGAAAGGGAAATTTTATAGAACTGCCATAAAACTAGCAATGCTTTACGGGATAGAATTTTGGCCTATCAAGAAACAACAAGTGAGTAAGATGGGTGTAACTGAGATGGATGCGTGGTAAGACTAGAAAAGATAGGATTAGAAATGAAACCATTCGTGAGATGGTGTGTGTTGCACGAGAGAATAGACTAAGGTGGTTTGAAAATATCTACTGCAGACCTGTAGATGCAGTAGGTAAGAGAGTTGATAGAATAAATTTGGGTAGTAACACTACAAGGAGAGGAAGACCCAAATTGACATTAGATGCTGTAGTTCGCAAGGATATGATTACTCTTAATCTCAATGAACATATAGCTCTTGATAGAGCACAATGGAGAAAAATGATTCATGTAGCCGACCACAATTGATTGGGACATAAGGCTCGGTTTGCTTAGAGACCACTCCACCTATTGCCAATTGATTTTAGGTTGGAACCTCCAAGAAATGTAACATGGTATTAAAGCTAAGTCTTGAGTGACCTCATCTCATGTGGTCGAGTCTCCGTCGCCCGAGTCAAATCTTCTGGTCTTCTCAAATCGTATCTCAATGTGGTTTCGGGCTGCACGTGAGGGGGAGTGTTAGAGTTTATTCCACATCGCTCATATAAGCCACCCAAACTTGGTAAATATATTCTAGAGGCTACTCCACCTTTTTGTAGGCACCCTTTTGGAAGAGTCATTCCTCTAGTAGACATTAAATTAATTAAGGAGGATTATATCTGTTGGGAATCCCATGGTACGTTCACATTCCTTTCGCAAAGTATCCACAATGGTCTAACTAAAATTAGATAGCCAAATTTTCCATGATCACCTTTTGGTTATTCTTTTTAGGAATTGCTTAAGTTAACAATGTGGAGGTCTACAATAGCATAATCAAAATTGGATAGCCAAAACTTGTCACATCACCTTTTTAAACTAAAAATACTTAGAATTTTAAAATAGAAAAAGTTTTTGGATTTTTGAAAATAGAAACATAGTTTGAAAAAGCTTTTGAAACAAAACAATTTTCAAAATGTTTTTAAAATAATTTTTAAAACATTGTTGAGAGAAGGTTTTTTGTGTCATTAGTGCACTTGATTGCGGATATATTGGATCCATTAAAATTGGTTAAGAAAAAGTTGCTAGTTTTGACTATCCAAAGTTCAATATTTTATTATTGGATAAGAGGTTGCTAAATTTGTGTATTTGGCACGATTTTGGACCTCTCAGCATCTCTAGTTCAGACCAGCGCACAACAAAAAACTCTTTGTAGTTCTGGTCCGAATTAGACTCATGTTGGTCCAGACCAGCGAGTTCAAGTATTCCGATTTTGATCAGTGCTCACTATAATGCTCGTCCGGACCAGCCCTACCTTGGTCCAGACCAGCGTTTTGGCCGATTTTGTTTAACTTCCTAAAGATTGATTTTGGCGTTTCCTATTTGGTTTTGGACCCTATAAGCATAGAAAACATAATCTGGCAGGGACTCTAACTTTAGGAAGGATTTTGTGGCTATAGATATAACCTTACCCTCTATTTGGGTTTGGACTTCTTGAGTGAATCATTTTGAGAGGCCTTAGGGGGTCGGTCTCATATGAAAAATTAGGGTTATAGGTTAGATCTTCATCGTTCTTTGGTTGCCACTATTTGGTGGGCTTGGGAAGATCTTTGTCTTTGGGTCTTTGGTTAAAAAACCCTAGCGGTTTTATGAAACTTGATGAGAGAGAATCAGTTTGGTGAGAAATTCTATTGTATTTGGTGAGAGAACTTGTATTATGGATTGGTGAGTCTCTTGTGAGAGGATTGTTTGTTTATCACTATTGTAGCTCTTCGGTGCATATTCTCTTCACATAGTGAAATCGTCTCTATTTTGCTTGCCCATAGAGTAGGTTTACATCCGTAACCTATATCTTGGTCTCTCTTGTTCATTTTCTCGTTTGGTTTGGTTTCTCTATTTGTTTTTTGCATTTGTAATTGGTTTGTTACTTATCCATTATCATGAGCATGACCGATCTTGGGGTGAGGTTGGGTTCTTAGGGGGCCTGCCACACAAAAAAATGATTATTCCAATTGGATCATTTTTTAGAGCAAACGTTGCTAGCTATATAACAACCCTTAGTTTTGGTTAATCGATTGTGGATACTCTAACAATCATATTTCTTCCAAATAAACATATCCTTTCCTATTTCCTAATGAACACATCCTTTCAAATAAACACATCCTTTCAAATAAACACATCCCAATTTATTGGATGTTACAACTATTCACATAAAGTCACAACTCATATGAAAAGATGTTGTAATCTTTTACAAAAACCTCTCTATATTTTCAAAGAATCCCAAACCAAAACCCATTAATTATTCTAAAAAACGCTAATAAGGAATTCTCTCTTGCTGAGTAGTTTTGTCTTTTATTCCCAAATGAAAGAAATCGTTAGTGTAACGACCTGGATACTCAAGCACCACGATCAGAAATAATTTAATTGAATGATTTACGCCCCAATTCATTATAATCAAACAACAAGATATTAAATTAGCCATACCCACTTCCTTCCATATTTACATAATTTTCCGTACCCACTTCGATCCATACTTAGCACTACCCATTTCCTTTAATACTTACAAAATAATCTATTGTACACTGTAACGACCCGAATCCTCAAGCACCACGATCATAAATAATTTAATTGAATGATTTAGGCCCCAATTCATTATAATCAAACAACAAGATATTAAATTAGTCATACCCACTTCTTTCCATACTTACATAATTTTCCGTACCCACTTCGATCCATACTTAGCACTACCCACTTCCTTTCATACTTACAAAATAATCTATTGTACACTGTAACGACCCGGATCCTCAAGTACCACGATCATAAATAATTTAATTGAATGATTTAGGCCCCAATTCATTATAATCAAACTCATTATAATCAAACGAAAAGATATTAAATTAGTCATACCCAGTTCCTTCCATACTTACATAATTTTCCGTATTTCCATCGCTTTACACGTTCTTACCTTTAACCCCTCCCCAAGTTTTTCTCCCTATACTAACAGAACCTCGCAAATATATACTATCAAGAGTCCAAAACTATATCAACTCCTTTGTTCCTCCTTTAGTCTACACGTACCCCCTCTGCCTTTCTAATTCTTGTCACCAGAAATAGTTAACCAACTTAGTCACTGAGGTTTCCTTGTATCTATCCCACGTGTCTCACTCTTTCCAACAAACCTATGCAACATAAGGCAAATGCGTATAAAACAGTTAATTAGAAGCCTTTACTAAAATTTTCATTATAAATTAGTAGACAGCTTAAATATAAAGTGTAAGCTTGTAATTGTGGCACTCCCATTCATTCTTTTAGGAATTTCGTCACTAATTTACTGATCAAAATATAGGTAAATAAATTCCACGCTTCCGCTAGGTACTCTCTCTCTTTTTTTCTTTTTTTTTCCCATAACGAACTCTTACTACCCATACAATCCCATCCTAAGGTACAAGAGATTATTTTGAGGAGATACTACACACATTTTTTAATAAACTTATTCCAATACTTTGGAAAGGGTATTACAGTGTACTCACCCTAGAAATTCTCGAAAATTATTAGTAAAATTTCATAAAGCCATCCCAAACAAAGCATGGCCAACATTGATAAGCCAACAAATTTAAGCAACACAAATTTTAGTCAATATATATACAACACATCCTAACACACAGGTCACGACACCAAGGCTGTACCACACATGCAATTGATTCACGCCACAAAGGCTACATCCCAACATAACTTGTTACTTTTTTTTTTTTTAGTGTGAGTTTGGAGGAATATGTAGCAAAGGATAGATGGGTGATGAATCTGAGGGCAGTGTATGTTTGAAGCCATAGAAAGAAACTCCACTAAGTTGTTAAGAAATGGGCCCAACAATATATATCAACCTAGCTATCCCCCGCCTTGCATTTAGAGATGCAAATATTTTTACTTAGAGCAAAACATAATGCAAAGAGAAAAAAACATAATACAAACGGGGAACAAATACAAATAGAGAGATGCGAACCCAAGACCTCTCGAAAACCATTTCACAACCATGTTACACGGTCTTGAGTAGAACTCAACCCTCAAAACTAGATATTGAAGTGAGGGTGCCCTCAAGCTTATTTACGTTGCATTACTTTCGTACTCAGGCAATGTGGGATTTCACTTCACACCCTCCCTCACGCGCAACATGCTCACTCGGTGCATATGAGCACGTACCCTACCCATCATTGGAACCTAGCTCTAATAACATCTAAAGTTGCCAGTTGTTCCAAAAGCTTAAGCTTTTAAGAAATAGACCCAAAAGCTTAAGCTTTTAGCTAGAGAACATTTTTAGTCATCCATTTTTATGACACGCGTCAGTTAATGAACCTTTTGTGCGTTTGTTGCTCCATTTGAACACTTTAGGGAGTGCATTAGGTAACACATGTAGCATTTTTTCATTCACTAACAAAGAGAGCACGGGTCGCATTTTTTTTTTTTCCTCTTTTAAACATTAACTACTCCTAGAAAGCCTCCTAAAAATGTCAAATGTAGCATTTTTTCATTAAGTATCTAACAATCTTCTACCACACAATTTTTGGTCCTCACTTCTAATACTTTTTATCATATAACAAACATTTTTGAAAGAGTCAAATGTGATTGCTCTTAATCCCTTTTCTTAAATACCCTTCTCATAATCGCTCTCATACTCGTAAGTCGAGGCTTGGGCAAGCAGAGCCAAGATGGCGTACTCCCACAAACCAATCCTTGGAGAAGTTGCATGTGGAGCTATGGTAGCTCACCAAATGGCGCTTCCAAGCCTAAAACTTGATGACTTGAAAGTACAAGTGCATGGAAAACCCAGAATGCCACTATGGAGCCAATGCAAGATTTCAAGGATGAGAGGGGCTAGCAAAGGTTACGTGAGGTCATAATAACATTTCTAATGCTATATGGGCATCGCCTCCTTCCCCTGTTTACTGATTAGAGAGCCCGTAATGGTTTTGCTTAGCACCTTAGTGGCTTAATAACATTTTATGTAGACTATTTATTGCTCGAGCATATTGAGTATTAGTACCCTTCATTTCTTAAATAATTCTGTAAGAGTATGGCAAGCTTGCTATGTGCATGGGGTAAGAAGGTTGTGAGTCTAAAAGTATGGCAAGCTTGCTATGTGCCTCTACTCACGGTGAGTAGAGGCATGGGGCCATCATGGAGTTCTAAATGAGATAGTGGAGGTTACTTATTGAGTAAAAGCCTCCTGAGTTTCTTTTCCGAAGTACCAAAAAAAAAAAGCCTCCTGAGTAGTAATTACACCATGGTAGGCAGAGTATGGCTCGAAGCATGAGTTTGAGGTAACGGATTCCTTAGGATGTAGCGCAATGCAATCTCCACTTTTCGTTGTTAGATTTCTTGGAAGGTTCCAACCTAAATCCAATTCACAATAGGTGGAGTAGCCTCTAAAATTTATTAACCAAGCTTGGGTTGTTTAGATAGGCACTCTAACACTCCCCCTCACGTGCAGCCCGGATGCACATGGAGGTACGAATTAAGGAGACTAGGAGATTTGACTCGAGCGAAGGAGACTCAACCACGTGAGATGAGACCACCCAAGACCTAGCTCTGATAGCATGTTAGATTTCTTGGAGGGTCCCAACCTAGATCCAATTGGCAATAGGTGGAGTAGCCTCTAGAAGTTATTAACCAAGCTTGGGTGGCTTAGATAGGTGATGTGGGATAATCTAACATTCGTTCTTTCGAAAATTGCCGTGAATTTGCTGGATTTGAAAATAATTTAATTATTTTAGGTATCAAGAAAATTGCGAGACACCCATTGCGGCATGTCTAATCTCGGGAGTGCCCATTGTGCAACACTGTTTATTGCTTTGAAAGAGTCGCCACTTAGTTTTCTTGGAGAAACTAATAAAGGAAAAAGAAACTAGAGATTCATTTTTAGGCTCGGGAGTTAGAGTACAGAATGGGGAAGGTATTAGGCACCCCTTTCCACCCAACCGCAAGGTTGGCCTCTATTTCCTTTGATTTATGGGCTTTAAAATATATGTTTGCATGCATGAAAAGAACAAGACAAATATGGAAAAATGCTAGAAATAATAAAAAAAAAGGTTAATAAAGTCACCGCGGCATCCATTATTGATAAACAAACCATGTGATTAACTGAGGATGATCCCATGGCCGCAACTACAAAAAGTCGGCCGTGGATTCACCATTGCACCAGAATCCTAGAAACAACAGGAAATTGAAATACAGATATGAAAAGGGTTTAGAAATACACTCCTGGGGATTGCGAGGCCGTTCCCACCTTAGCCTCCAGTTTGGGGATGTTTTGCTTGCTTTGGGCTTTGCTTGGCATAGCTTTGTTCTAGTGTTTGAGACTTCCCTTGTGTGAAAGTGATGGAGAATTGCGTGGAGAGGATGAGATTTGAATGAGTTTCTAATGTGGGGGAGAAGGAAAACTTAGATCAACCATTTCTTGGGTGAATTTCTTAGTGTTTGATGTGTGAAATGCCTCTCCTATTTATACGGGAGGCTGGTACACAGCTAAAAGAGGCTCCCATAATCGAATCTGGCTGAATATGAAAATGATTCTGCCGGATTCTGGGGGCGCGGGAAAATCTCACTGCCGTGGGAAAGAAAAGATGGTCGTGTTTGGACGATCAAACGACCATTTTCCTATCCAAGGAAGAAAATATGTCTGTGGCTTATGCACATTAGACCAACGGCCGTGGTGCACGTGCCAAAAGAAGAGGTGGCCGTGGGGAAGGAACCCACGGCCATGATAAGATCTGCATGACTATGGTTTTTTCATACATTGTAGGCTCTACCAGAGCAGTGCTTTTGTTGGTAGGGACCACTTTCATCATTGGGCCGAAGGTGGGGACTTAGTTAATTCACGTAGCCAAGTTGGGGTGTCTGCATTAATAGTTATGTACTCCCTCCGTCCGGATTTGTTGGTCCACAAACATACTTTTTCAAGTCTGAAAATGTTTGTCCATTTTCAAAAGTTAAAGGGTAAAGCAGGGGAAATTTACTTTTGATGATGTGAAAACAACCAACACAAAAAGTAATGGAAAAAAAGTTGGAATCCCCAAAACGGACCAACAAATCCGGACGGAGGGAGTAACTCAATATCCTGCATTGTTTGATTGTACAAAAATCAATTGGCAATGAATAAAGAGTAAAAAAGTAAATCATTCAGACTAGCTAAACAAAATTAGTACTAAATGTAAAGTGTTAAGGTATCCAACATAAAAACCAAATGACAATGAGTGGAGAGGCCAGCCAATCTCATTACAAAATAGTTTTAGAGGTGAAATTTTAGCCACTGTGCAAGGCACAATCTCTATAACACTCCCCGCATATTCAACCTCTAACTCACGCATGAAGAAAGAAATAAAAAATTCATTTTTTATGGCAAAAAAGAATTTTTAATTGTTGGAGGAAGTACAAAGATTAAAAGGACAAAGATTAAAAGGATAAGGAGCAAGAGACCTCACAACAATAAGGAAGCATCCAACAACATTGGTACCCAGCCTATCGCAAAAAAGTTGGCAACATACCAACACCCCCCCCCAAAAAAAAAAAAAAAAAAAAAAAAAAAAGTCGCCTCATAAGAACATGCCCCAATGAGAGAGAGAGAGAGAGAGAGAGAGAGAGAGGTGGTTTCCAACCTAAACCGATATAAACAAAAATCCACATGAGGACAGGCCCCCCAAGAGAGATCTTGGAGCCACAAAGCTATTCCAAAAAAAAAAAAAAACGCCAAGATCAAAGCCACAAGTTGGAATACAATATTATAACACATGGATCAACATGAAACTAAGTGCCCTTATAGTATAAACAAGGGGAATTAACCAATAACGAAATAGAATCTTGTCAAATACCTCAAAAAGCCTAGTTTTGATACCATGTTACGGCATGCAGCACAAAACTGGGGATTAACCAATAGGGCAATGACTAGAGAGGCCATTGAGACTCATATACTAGTTTTGGAAAAAGAAGAGTGTTAAGATGCCAGGATGCACATCTAACTCTTTTTCTTTAGCATGTTAAAAGTTGGTATATATGAATAATGCAGTACTTGCATTACTATTATTGTTGTTATGTGATTTGATATACTTTACCTTTCTATATCAAATCACATTCCTGAAAACTGACGTTGGGACTCAATGCAGAGAAAACGAAGAATAGAGTGAATCGAAAATGTGTAGCCCACAGATTGTACTGGATAAAATTGTAGACAAAATTGTTGATATAGTGTTCCAATCAGTGGGGCGTCATCTCGGTTATCTTTTTCATTACAAGCAAAACGTGAAGAATCTTGAAGTTCAGAAGGATAAGCTTCAGGCGCTAAGAAGAACCGTTGAAGGAAAAATTGAAGAAGCCAAGACTAGAGGTGAGGTTATTATGGATAATGTTTCAGCTTGGCTAAATGGAGCAGACGAGCTGAGACAAGGAGTTGAGACGTTTATGCACGATAAAATTGATAAGGAAAACGTTCAGTGCTTTAAATTTTCATGTCCTAACTTCATTTCGCGGTATAGGCTAAGCAAGGAAGCTGAAAAGAAGATGGGTGATGTGAAAAGTCTCTCTGAGGAAGCAAACTTTGGTACAATTTCACACCCTGCGCCACCTCCTTCGGAACTCCAATTGCCATCCAGCGAGGAATACGTGAGTTTTGATTCTCGAGAATCGGTTTCCAATAGGATCAAGGACGCATTAGCAGATACCAAGGTTAATATGGTTGGGGTATATGGATTAGGAGGGGTGGGTAAGACGACAATGGTCGAAAAGGTTGGCGAACAAGTGAAAAAAGATGGACTTTTTGATGAAGTCGTGATGGCAGTTGTCTCTCAGGATGCAAAGGTGGTCAAAATCCAAGGGGTACTCGCTGACCGTTTGAATTTGAAACTGGAAGTAGAATTAACTGAAGTGGGGAGAGCAGATAGACTCTGGAATAGATTGAACAATGGGAAGAGAAATTTGGTAATATTGGATGATATTTGGAAAGAATTAAACTTGAAGGAAATAGGTATTCCTATCACAGACGGAAAGAAAGGTTGCAAAGTTATTCTAACATCAAGAAACCAGCACGTCTTGAAAAATATGCAAGTTGATAAAGATTTCCTAATCCAAGTATTGTCAGAGCAAGAGGCATGGAACCTATTTGAGAAGAAGACAAATGTTGTCGACTCTCACGATCCACTTCATGAAATAGCGAAAGTGGTGTGTAGAGAATGTCGAGGCCTGCCAGTTGCTATACTTGCAGTTGGAGCTGCATTGAAAGGGAAGAGCATGCCTGCCTGGAAAAGTTCACTGGATAAACTTAAAAAGTCCATGCTGAACACCATAGATGATATTGACCCAAAGTTGTTTACCTCTTTAAGGTTGAGCTATGATTACTTAGAATCCACAGATGCAAAATCGTGCTTCTTGCTTTGTTGTTTGTTCCCAGAAGATTCTCAAGTTCCAATTGACGCGTTGGCAAGATACTGCATGGCAAGGAGGTTGCTTGGTCAAAAACCGGACACATTGGAAGAAGCAATATATATTGTACGTTCAGTGATTGATACCCTCAAAACTAGGTGTTTGCTGTTAGATGGCAAAAATGATGATTTTGTGAAAATGCATGATGTCATTCGAGACGTTGCTATTTCAATAGCAAAAGAAGACGAATCATATCTGGTCAAACATGGTGTCCAACAGTGGCCAGAGACGGGGACTTGCGAGAAATACTCGGCAATCTCATTAAGGTTCGAAACTATTCACGAGCTTCCCGATGAGTTAGTATTTCCGGAACTCCACACTTTAATGTTGGAATGTAGCAGCAGTAAATTTCGACACAGTACTAAAATTCCGGACAAGTTTTTTAGAGAGACAGAGAAACTTATGGTTTTAGAGTTGAACAGAGCAACTGTGTTGCCACTACCATCTTCACTTGGAAAATTGACGGAACTTCGAATGTTATGCCTAAATGAATGCAAGTTGGGAGATATAGGTTTACTCAAGGATCTCAAGAATAAGCTCGAAGTACTTATACTTCGAGGTTCTGATATAAAGGCGTTGCCACGTGAGCTAGGAGAGTTAACTCGTCTTCGGTTGTTAGATCTGGGGTATTGTGAAGAGCTCAAAGTGATTCCAAATGGTGTCATATCCAAATTACACCGGCTTGAAGAATTACATTTCCCTGTTAGCTTTGAAAATTGGAAGGGCACAACAGCTAATGAGGAAATAAGCAAAGTGAGCGTGGAGGAGCTAATGTCATTGACTCGATTATCGACATTAGATATGTGCATACCGTTTCTCAAGCTCTTGCCTGAAGACCTTGGCTTTCTGAATTTGAGAATTTTTTTTATTATAGTGGGCAGCCCCCGGTCACATTATGGTGGTTATCTAAAGAGAGAGGAATTTTCATCAACGTCGGTGGTCATGAACGGAGTGAGTTACAAAAATGAGGGTTTGGTTGATTTCAGCATCTTGGAACGCCTACTTGGCAAACCAAAATTGTCCATTGAAAGAGGTGGACTATGCCCATCAAGATCCTTCAATAACTTAACTGAACTAGTAATTCTACACTGCGAGTTGAAATATCTCTTCTCCCCCTCCTGCGCAAGAAGACTTCTGCAACTCCAACGTCTCGAAATACGCGACTGTGAGACCATGGAAGCTGTAATTGGAAATTTTGGAAATGAAGAAGAAAAGGATGAAGAAATAGTCACAAACGTTATAAGCTTCGGTCAGTTGACAACTTTGATATTGTATGGACTACCACGCTTCATAAGCTTCTATCCCCGGATAAAGAAGGCAACAGCAATCGAGAGTCATTCTTTTCCACCTGCACAATCTCTCTTTAATGGAAAGGTACGCTTCGTCAAAATTATATTTATGAGCAATGTTGTGGTGACCACATTTGGGTACTACGATCTGTATGTAGGAATCCATAGCATAATGACTTTCACTGTGTTCGTTTCCCTTTTCAAAACATGGATTTGTATTTCTAAAATAAATAACTTAGAGAGAGTGATCGGATGGAAAGATCTTAGGGCCCACACTTTTCTTCCTTTCCTTACACGCCTCTCGACAAACACCGAACCACTCTGCCAGATTGGACTTGTTGGGAATCTGGAGGCTTTTAATAATTAACGCCACGTCAGACTCCACCAATCCAACGGCAGATCCAGAACCTTATTACCGTTTGACCGGATCCTAGCCGTCTGTTTCCTTTTGTTGCTGACACGCCGCACATGTCTCCCTCTCTCCCCACTGTTGACTGGAAAAGTCGAAAAAGTTGACAAAAAATGGGGTGGCGTGTCAACTTCATCTCTGGAGACTTTTGTTTGGGAAAAGTGCATTTCAAACATTTTTGGCTGAAAAACAGGAAACGAACACAGTGTTTATTCTTTGTTTCTTTTTGTTATATAGAAAAAAAGACCATATTCTTCACTTATTTTTTTACCTTAATCATGTAATTATAGAGAATATCCTTGCTCTTAAAACCACCTCTTATTAATTATTGCAACTTGAAACAATCACTCTGTACTTTTTTAGTGAATTACATTATGTCAGTCAATGCTATTAAAAATTCATATTGTCCAGTGATCCCACCCTTCAAGTTCGAGGCTTGGAGTGTGCAAGATTAATGTTTAGTTTTTTACGTTTTGTTTTCTAGCGTGACTAGTTAATTCACCTTAGCGACCTGATTGGGAGTAATGTTTTGAAAATTGGATTGGTAAGCAAACCGAAAAAGAAAATGGGTGGACGGGTCACCAGTTCAACCGGTATCGGACCGTGACATCATAATTAACTAAAATCTATTAAAATTCATATATGCGGATAAAATGTATTTATTATATATGTGAACTCATGCGCGCTAAAATTAGTGAAATGAGCTAAACTTTTCTATCCAATGTTTTCAATATTTCTTATTTTAATTTCTAACTTATCCTAGCTATGCAAGTTGCCGAGCAAAAAAAGCTATGCAAGTTTCAAATTATTTTATTTTATTTTAAGCAAATTAAGAAAGTAAGAATGAAATTCACAAGTTCATGAGGCAAGCAAACAAAGCCTAAATGAATTTGGGTTTTTTTTTTCCCGGTGTGAATTTTTGGCTTTTTGATTTGGTCCAAATTATATGAACTCAACAATGACTAATTTACAATGAATTTAGAATTTTTTGAGAATCCCTTTGGTTCGCTTTTTTATTTGTTTATTTACTTCTTTGCTTAAGAATATGCAATAAGCAAACATAAATAAACGAGTTTATTTGGCTACCTATTTGCTAGCTCATTGTATTGACCCTTTGTGATGCATTTAAAGTTGTAGGAAAAATTGTCATTTAACACAAAAATAATCGAATAAGAAACAAAGTGTCCACCAAACTAAACATAAATATGATTAACGTGATTCTTCAGCGTGCATAATTGCCAACCCTGGTGGTTCAATTGACCCACCACCTGTCTGCCGGGTTTGCTATTTACAAGCCGTTTTCAACATTTAGGCCGGTTTTTGTTTATAAGAATTGTTTTCGAATTGCACCAAACCTTAATCTGAACCAGTCAGCGGTTAAACCCGTCGAACCAGCCGATCTGGTCTAGATTTTAAGACAATGCTTCAGAGGTATACTGTTTTGGAAGAGTTATTACATAGTGTCATGTACACAATTTTCAGCGTGCGTAATTGCTAACTCATTCTAATATTTTTGGTGTTTAAATTTTCATTTTTCCTTTGGCTAATGTTGTTCTATACTACCGACCTTGGAGTCAATTGTATTAGAAAATAACTTGTGTTACGAGTGAGTGTTACAGGTTGCATTCCCTGCTTTGGAGGTATTATCCATTTTTGGTGTAAACACAACAGAGATATGGGACAAGAACTTACTTTCAACTGATCAGTCCTTTCGTCTACTGAGGTCCTTGGATGTCTGGAATTGTGAGAAACTGATGACTGTGGTCCCATCGCATGTGTTCCCACGGTTACGGAATGTAGAAACCCTCAAAGTTTACAGGTGTTCGAAGATGGAAGTGATCATAGTCTTGGAGAAAAGGGAAGAAGAAACACAAGAAGCCACCAATAAAGATATGGTCCTTTTTCCAGAGCTAAGGACATTGGAGCTTTGGGGATTGGAAAACCTTAAAGCAGTTTGCGCCTACAAATTCGAAGACCAACTCAACCTCAACGTGCAGGTACTTATTTACTACTCCCTCCGTCCCAATTTCTTGGCCCCTTTTGGGGAATTGGGTTTTTAAGGAGTGTGAAAACTTTGTATTGACTTTTCTATTTTGCCCCTAAATCCAGTCAATATTACTTGACCAAATTTGTGAGGCTAATTTATTATATGAAAGTCAAAACATATTCAATATAGATCTTGTTTGATAGATATCAATTAGTTTTATTATACAAAATTTTCAAAATCATAAAAACCGTTATAAAATAAAAGATACTAGACTAGCCAATTAAGATGGGAAAAATACTTTTTAAGGGTAAAATTGGAAAGTGACCAAGTTTTGATGGATGTTTTTAGAAGTGGGACAAATATTTTGGGACATCCCAAAATGAAAAGAAGGACCAAGAAATTGGGACGGAGGGAGTACTAATTTTTTACCTTTTTTAGTAGATATTGGTGGGCTTTGGGGTGCGTTTAGAAAGTACTGTAGATACCTACGCATATTTATCCATTTAAAACCAATGGAAGAAGCAATTAATAGAAAATTGGAGCTGGAACGTTTGTTATTGGAAACGTAAAATAAGAAAAGAAAATACACGCACTTGAACCTCACAATCCATCTAGCTTCCAGATATAAGCAAGTGGAATTTTCCAGATTCAATTAGTACTGGAATTATTACTCTTTGAAGTACCCAATTTTGCACCTCACAATCCATCAAGCTTCCGCCTCTCACATATAAGCAAGTGGAATTTTCCAGATTCCATTCCAATTCAATTAGTACTCCCTCCGTCCCAATTTAAATGTTTCCTACGCGAGACCGTGTAAGTTTAACCTTAAAAATGAAATATTTTATGAACTACTTTCTAATTTTATATTTTGTACTGTTCAAAAGATCTCAATAAATACTTTTGAATGATGTAAAAAAATTTCAAAAAGAAAAATCTAGAAATATGTTTTCTTTTAAAGTCAAAATGACACGACTTTACGTAGGAGATATTTAAATGGACAGAGGGAGTAATTATTACTCTTTGAAGTACCCAATTTTGTTGCCAGGTGTTGTTCTTTTTAAGGGGCACTTAAATATTGGTCCTCCAACCTACTATAACTTATGTTTTCATCCCGGTTACATTTGAAAATTATATTTTCATCCTGAAATTCAAATAAACCCCAAACTACCCTTTTCTCTCTCATAATCTTCCAAAATCTCTCTCTCTCTCTCTCTCTCTCTCTCTCTCTCTCTCTCTCTCTCCAATCTTCTCTAGTTTATCTCAATCTCCTTCTCTCCTATCTCTCCCCTCTAAAATCTTAAAACAAAATTTGAAATAAAAAATATCATAGATCATAAATACAATAAACTTATCACAAATAGGATAAATTAATAGCAAACCAATCAAAGTAGCAACAAACACAAGAACTTGTCGGAAATCATGCATGTTAAAATATTGGTAAAATTATTATACATAAATTATGATAAATTTTGCCAATAAATACAAGAAACATGGTAAAGATGAACACTGAACGTTTCGACTAACATCATGAACTTGTCAAAAAAATCATGCTAAAAACTACATAAAAATATAGTAAAAAAATTATGGTAAATTTCGACAATAAATAAAAAACATGGTAAATCAAGAACCATGGTGCATGGTAAATTTTACCTTGCTAAAAACATGGTAAACATATAATACAAAAATTATGATAAATTTTGACAATAAATACAAGAAACATGGTAAATCATGCAAAAAAAATATGGTAAAAATATACATGAATTATGATAAATTTCAACAACAAATACAAGAAACTCATGGTAAATTTTAAATATCATGAACTTGTAAAAAAAATCATGCTAAAAATATGGTAAAATCATGCTAAAAAATATGGTAAAAATATAATGAACTTGTCGAAATTCACTCGCCCACGACCAGAGAAGCGATGGCGAAAATGCAAAAACACCACATGAACCCGACCACCAAGGCACCAACAGATCCTTCTCCATTTTTTCTCCAAAAATGAAACGAGCACAAAGCATGATCGGACCAGAGCTTTGATCAACAAGAGCCAATTGCGATTTTGTTGTTTGATGCTGAGGGAGAGATCAATGGGTCACTGACTCTAAGAGAGAGGGAAAGGGAGAGGGAGAGGGAGAGAGAGAATTCATGAACTTGCCAATTGCAATGGTACATTTCTAGTAGTGTTCTTGGTGAACTAGTAGTCCAAGTATTTGAATTCCCACTATTTTAAAAACCGCCTAATTTGTCGGCATTACACAATTAGTTGTATATGGGAATTCATCCCAGGACATCTCGTTGTTTGAAAAGTGCTCCTTCAATTCCGGAGAATAGAATTATCTAAGGGAATTCATCCATTCGGTTGTATGTGGGTATCATCCATTCGGTTATCTTGGGGAATAGAATGAGCTTTAAATCATTTTTTAATCTTTCCCAATTTTCAAATAATCCCTATTTTTAGGGAGTACCACTCCCAAAAAATTAGGAACCGATTGTGTATGGATATGTATGTCATAATAAGGGTAACAATGGTAAATCAAATAGGAAGAGGATGGAAACATAACCCCCAAAAATGGGTAGGATGAAAACGTATGTGGTGTCCAATAAAAGGATGATTATTTAATTAACTCTCTTTTTAAACTTTTTCAATAATGGTAGGGACACACAACTCCACCACACTATGTGGCATTGCATGATTGTTGGTTGCAAAGTAGTTTCATAGTGCTTATTTTTCCATTACCAGTCGTGCAGTGCCACGTAGGCTTGTATGGTTGGTGGTATGGTTTCAAGTTTTTTGGGCTTTTAAATCTTAGCTTTATCTTTATTCAACTCATTTTCATTGTCAGTCTTGTGTTAAATTTTTGTGAATTTTTAATTCATCTTGACGAGAGAAATTGAAAAGTAAAAAAATTTAATTTTACCCAAATAGTTTTTGAAAATATCCAAGATAAAACTCAAAAATCCCAAAATGCCCTGTTTTTGGGTTTTAATCTTGGATATTTCCAAAAAAAAAATTGGTTAATTTTTTTTTTACTTTTCCGATTCCTCTTGCCGAGACGAATCAATAATGCATAAAAAATTGACATAACAAACGTGGAAAAAATTTGAACAAGGACTGTGAGAAAAGAAAAATAAAAGCCGAAAAACTAAGCGGAACAGGGGTAATAACTATCATGGTGAGGAGAAATGGTTGTGAGTTTAGTCCTCCCAAAATTTTATACATCTCAGCCCCATGGAAATTTTCAGAGTTGATCGGCTTCCAAATAGAAAAAAATAAAAGAAAAAGGAAATTCAAATTTAAAACACGAGTCAGACACATTTGAACAAAACATGTACCACTAGAGTATTTCGTATTTGTACGATATAAAGCCTCTTAGAAAACCATGAATCAATACGAATTCAGAAACAAGGACAAGAAATTTGTCCGAGAAAAATACCATACAAGACTTCACTTCCATCCAACGTCACTGCTGTTTCGAGCTTAGCTAGCCCGCTGCTTCATTCGCAATTTCGATAGGCTATCCTAGCCTGAAAAGCATACATATTGCCACTTTCATTCTTTAAACAATTTCATCATTCAATACAAAATGAAATTTTACAGGTTGTATTCCCAAAGTTGAGGATTCTGTGTCTTGCGTTTTTGGGAAGACTTTCAAGTTTCAACAACACTTCTAACATAACCGAAACACGACCCTTGTTCAACCACCAGGTACGGATGTTTCAATTCTGTGAATTACCCGTGACTGTCGTACACACAAGAAAAGAAGATTAGGAATATTACACTTCAATTGAATTTTTTTTATAAGAGTTTTATCGAATGCAAACATTGTTATGTGGATATGTTGACGGTATTCAAGGACGTTACAACCTTATAACACTGACAAATGTTTTCACCAAATTTAAATTAAAAATTACCACTTCTTATTTGGGTTTGATTCTTAATCTGAATGTATTTTCCTTGAATTGTGGCAAACATTTATATTTGCTTAACATTGATTTGGAGCCGATTCTAAGCCTATAAATTGGTTGTACTGCTGCTTAACTATTTCAGATTAAAACAAAAAATAGATAGCAATTTGCTTTCGATATTGTAGTGCATTCCTTAGTACGTGATTGTGCTTGCTTTTGTTATCATGCAGGAACCATGCTAAGGGTATCCTTGTTACAGTAGATTGATATAATTAATATACATACATAAATATGTGAAGAGAGAAATGAATAATTTCTCAGTATCACAACACATTTAAATTTTATGAATTCCAAAAGTATCTCTTCAGTACCAACCCTCCTCCCTTTTGCTTTTACCTACGGCAAATCGAGTGCAGATTAATAACAAATTAACATCTGATACTCACCTTTGCGCTTTCTTTAAACCAACATCCATCCATGTTCATTTCGATCTTTTGACGACCAAAGTGAACGCTTAATTGGAGAATGTTCGGTTACTAGATGGTGACACCAACGTTTAGTTTTGCGGTGGCCGAAAAACCACCACCATTTCGGCCCAGTTTGCTTAACTTGCTTATCACTTGGGATATCTAATGAAAACTAGTGTCAAGCCACAGGCAACCATTATTGTTAACTTGGAGCTAACTTTTGGAAGCCACTCACTCATTCTAATATTTTTGGTGTTTAAATTTTCATTTTCCTTTCGGCTAATGTTGCTCTATACTACCGACCTTGGAGTCAAATGTTTTAGAAAATAACTTGTGATACGAGTGAGTGTTGCAGGTTGCATTCCTTGCTTTGGAGGAATTAGACATTTTTTCAGTGCCAAACATAACAGAGATATGGGACAAGAACTTACTTCCAACTGATCAGTCCTTTCGTCTACTGAGGTCCTTGAAAGTCGGGTATTGTGAGAAACTGATGAATGTGCTCCCATCACACGTGCTCCCACGGTTACGAAATATAGAAACCCTCGAAGTTCGCTTATGTTCGAAGATGGAAGTGATCGTAGTCTTGGAGGAAAGGGAAGAAGAAACACAAGAAGCCACCAATAAAGATATCGTCCTGTTTCCAGAACTAAGGACATTGGAGCTTTGGGGATTGGAAAACCTTAAAGCAGTTTGCGCCTACAAATCCGAAGACCAACTCAACTTCAACGTGCAGGTACTTATTTATTAGTAAATTCTTACCCTTTTTAGCAGATGGGGGCCTTTAAAACTAGGGATGGCATTTAGGACCGATCCGATCCGCCTCCGCCCCGGACCCGGTCCAAACGGGGCGTGTATCCGTTCTAAAATTCGGATTTCGGGTCGGATTCGGAGGAAAATTTTTTAATTTTTTTCGGATTCAAGTTCGGGTTCGATTTTGTAAACATCCGCCCCGCACTCCGACCCGAACCCGAAATATTTAGTTATACATTTTTACAATTCCACCCAAGACATACACTATATTACACTTAACCCCAGCATGTATATATATGAAGAGAGAGGGTTTTTACTCCACCCACCCACTTTAGTTTTCACTTTTCACGCGCTCTCTCAACCATTTGTTTACTAATTAACCATTTGTTTACTTGTATTGTTGTTTACTTGTCTGTAATTCTCGGTTTTCTTGCATCAAACGTAGTTAAAGAAAGCCATTACCCACGTTGCATTCAGATTTTCGGAGCCAATCGGGTAATCCGATACCCGTTAGGGGCGGGTTTGGGGATCCTAAAAAATCCCCCGTCGGGGTTCGGAGCGGGTTCGGAGGTACATAACCCGTTCGGGTTCGGGTCCGGGGTTAGCAAAATCCGGCCCCGATCCGACCCGTTGCCATCCCTATTTAAAACCAATGGGAGAAGCAATAAGAAAATATACGCGAGGGGAATTTTGATATCATTTCCAAATATAATTAACTTAGCTCCTCACAATCCATCTTTTGCCTCTCACAAGGGACCATGAAGAGGCTAAAAGTAGTAGAGCGTTTTGATATCATTTCCAAATATAAGGCAAGGGTTTTCTTTAACTTTTTTGGAGCTTTTGGGGCTTTTAAATCTTATATTTATCTTTATTGAACTCTTTTTCGTCTTTTCTATTTAGTCTTGTGTCAAATTTTTGTGGATTTTTAATTTGTCTCGACAAGAGGAATTTGTTAAGAAATACTGTCCCACATTGTTTAGGAGTGGAACGGGTGATCACTTAATATATGTTGGGACTTCTCCACTCATTGCTTATTGGTTTCGAGATGGATATAAAGTTTCAACATTGAAAAAGTAAAAAAATTAAATTTTACCCAAATATTTTTTGGAAATGTCCAAGATAAAACTCAAAATTTGGTTTAAAAAAATTTACTTTTTCCGATTCATCTTGCCGAGATGAATCAATACATAAAAGTTTCACGTAACACTAAGTCACTAACAAACGTGGAATTTTTTTGAAGAAGGACAAAATAAGGGGAAAAGAAAAAACTAAGAGGAACAGGGGTAATAACTAGAAAAAAGAAAAGAAAAAGGAAATTCAAATTTAAAACCCGAGTCAGGCCAATGTAAACAAAACATGTACCTACCACTAGAGTCTAGAGTATTTCTTCGGTCCCACTCACAAACAAAAATGAGAAATTATTTCAAGAAATGGAAGTGCATGTCAAAACTAGGCTCGAGGTTCCTTATCCTTTCCTATTCCATTTGATCAGAACAAAAACTCATGCATATTTTTCTTGAGTAAAGTACTTTTGTGCACGCCCATGCAGTGTCACAAGTACTATTCTGTTGTATTAAGAGCACAGAATGAATTTTTACAGGTTGTATTCCAAAATATATAAGCCATCTTTATACAATTTCATTCTTCAATACAAAATGAATTTTTACAGGTTGTATTCCCACAAAATGAATTTTTACAGGTTGTATTCCCAAAGTTGAGGAAGCAAGGTACTGATGTTCGTTGGTCTTCACTGAAGAACTTCAATCAGGTGTTGTGAATTTTAACTTGTGCAGGCTTCCTTTCTCAACCCAACGAACCCTAATCTTTCAAAACAAACTGTTGAACTGATGCTTCCTATATATTCTCTATTTCTTTGTTTTTTCATTCTTTCATTCTGCTTTCATTAGGAATGTGCAATAATGGATGAAAGTGGTAATCGTATACAGCTCCGTCGACCGTGAAAGCATGAGTATGTTTTATGCTATGCCACGAGGACCCAGGTACAAGTACCATCCATAATGTGTTTATTTTAGATAAGATTTGCTTTATGTATGTGGAAGAGTCCATGTAATGTGGGTTTAAGAGGAAGAAGTATCAAACATGCTTATCTCGATGTCAAATACAACAACAATAACAATAACAACGAAACCCATATAGTCCATAATTATTGGGGGTATGAGCAAGGAAGGATTGGAGACAGATGTGGACGGCCCACCGGGATTGCTAAAAAAAAAGATTGTGATTTGTTAGAGTCGCCACCCGGATTTGAGGTCCGAACCCGAGAAACCGATAAAAATATGACTCATTGCCCATAGAAAAAGATTTTACTGATCATGGCGAAACCAAAGATTTCTCGGATTCGGGGGTTTGGTTACGAGAGGGGAAGGGTTTTACGGCACCCCTCTCGCCCGGTCCGTGAACCGGTCTCTACTTGATATTTTGTGGGATTTTGGAAATGTTTAAAATTTGATTTATTCACATAAATGGGAATCGGGGACGGGACTCACATAGTAACAAAACATGCAAGAGATGCAATTTTACTGTGGATGCTTGTGTGCGCGATCTACATGGATGATGAACATGATACTACAAATGTTCACAGAAATAAATTACAACAGAAATCGTACAATAACCCAAGAAATCATGAACATGAGACTTGTTAAACTGTTTGCAATCTGGATTCCAGAATGGGGATTGAGCGCTCAAGGGTGGTGACTTGAGCGCTCAACCCTCATTCCACCCGAACATTTTCCTTGTTGGTTTTCAATATTTGATGCTGATTTAAGACTTAAATACACCACTGAAACATCACACAAGCATCACCTCCCTTTAGAAATCATCAGAAAATGCTTAAAACAAACTTGCTTTAGAACCAGTTTGAGCGCTCAAGGCTCATGGGTTGAGCGCTCAAACCAATTCTGCAAGATAGAGGGATCCAGATCACAAACACTATACTGACAACTTATACACACTAACAAAGAATTAAACCATAAGCCATCATCAGAATTGCTGGAAAACTGCAAATAGGCCAAGAACAGCTTGAGCGCTCAAAGATCTGACCTTGAGCGCTCAAGCCATAACATGGCTTTCCACTGTTTAATCTCTAAACTGATTTCCATACCTCCTCAGGACCACCAAAGACAGAAAACAAAGTTTCAAAAGGTTTGACAACCACTGTTTTGCAATCAAATATAAGGAATTTGAAGTTTTTGATGTTTAATCACTATAAAATGGTTAATTTGCATTCATGCATGTAATTTTGGTATGGAAATAAACTGTTTTGAAAGCTACATGAACACAATTAACTTTTAGACAATGATCAAAATCAAAAGAAAGCTCAGAAGTTAACAAAACAGTGGTCTGTTCAGAACTGGGCTTGAGCGCTCAAGGCCAGAGGCTTGAGCGCTCAAACCTGTTCTAACTGCAAATTTGAAAGAGGTTTTTAAGCAACTTTCAGGCCTTTGTGAGTTCAATGCAAGTATAGAGAACTTGCTTAAACTCCCTAGCCTTCCTCAGAAAGATCAAAACAGTGAATTCATCACATGTTTTTACTACCTTTTGGAAAATGTTTGAGACTTGAGCTTGATTCTGGACTTTGAGAGGTTGATTATGGATGTTCTTGGCTTGTATTCTGTACGAATTGGACAATGTAGGTGGTTGACAGATGATCAAGGGTCGAATTTCTGGGTTTTGTGGGTGGTATTGTAGGTGGTTTTAATGGTAGAAGGATGGTTTTGAAGAGAGAGAGAGAGAGAGAGCAATGGTTTTCTGGTAGAAACTGAAGGTAAGGAGTGGTAGAATCCGTCCCTCAAACCAAGGGGCAATGGGTGGTTTTATAGAGTGAGTGGGAGGGAAGAAAGGAGAGAGAGAGAAGTGGGTTTATGTATTTGGGAGCATTTCAGGCGTATTTTAGGACTTAGTGGGGTGTATTATACGTATAGGGATCGTATAAGATCAACCACAGACGCTCCCATGCAGGAAATCTCATGATGAGATACTCTGCAAGTTGCTGACTGGACGGGGGTTGAGCGCTCAAGGCTGTGGACTTGAGCGCTCAAGGTGCTCCTCAGGGGTTTGAGCGCTCAAAGCCATGGACTTGAGCGCTCAAGGCTATGGATGGCAGATTGATGGTTTGGCTTGGTTCAACAATGCTTGGGTTGGTTTGACACATTTTGATTGCTTGGGTAGTGTTTGGTTGGTTTTGGTCAAACTCAAATCATTTTCACCAGTTTCAGGTAATTGTGATTGATCCGTTTCATCATCGGAGATGCATGAGCGTATTTCGGGTTCAAAATTGGGGTGTCTACAGTTGCCCCTCTTGGATGAGACTCGATACCATTGATTTGGTATGAGTAACGCCCAAGATATAGACACCCAACTCTTTATCCGTAATACACCTCAAACTGCCAAAAGGAAACATTAAAAATCAATCGGTCGTGCCATTCAGGCTGCCTACGTACCCCACTGTAGGGATCAGACCGGCGTAGTTCCTGGGGGCATCAAACAAATGCAATGGGTTCTCCTGTCCCTCAGGATGATTGATATAAAAAGTTTGGTCCCTTAGGACGATTGATTTAAAAAGTTTGGTCCCTCAGGACGATTGATTTAAAAAGTTTGGTCCCTCAGGACGATTGATTTAAAAAGTTTGGTCCCTCAGGACGATAAAAAGTTTTGTCCCTCAGGACGATTGATTAAAAAGTTTGGTCCCTCAGGACGATTGATTTAAAAAGTTTTGTCCCTCAGGACGATTGATATAAAAAGTTGTCCCTCAGGACGATTGATATAATGCGAATCGACGAGCCTTCCCGGGTCGTGAAACGCCAAACAAATGAATTATGCAAATCAACGAGCCTTCCCGGGTCGTGAAATGCCAAACAATTATGCGAATCAACGAGCCTTCCCGGGTCGTGAAACGCCAAACAAATGAATTATGCAAATCAACGAGCCTTCCCGGGTCGTGAAATGCCAAACAATTATGCGAATCAACGAGCCTTCCCGAGTCGAAACACTAAAAGCAAATGATTGTGACTATGATTGCGATTGTGATTGTGATTGTGATTGGATTGTGATTGCATTGTGATTGTGATTGTGATTGGATTGTGATTGTGATTGTGATTGGATTGTGATTGTGATTGGATTGTGATTGTGATTGTGATTGAGTGTAGCTACCCTCTGAACAACAGGGAGGCTAAATTTAATGGGGCTATCCCTTGAGCAACAAGATAACCAATGATAAGATGATTGTCTACTGAGCAACGAGACAATCGAGGAAATGTGATTGCTTACTGAGCAAATAGGCAATCAATACGCTATTGTACCAAACACATAAATGTGATGGTCTTAGCGGCACAATGGTTCGTCAACAACAAATTCTCAGAACAACTGATTAAATGCACTAACTGGTTAAACAAATATACTCAAACAACTTGACATGATTGATGTACACAATAAATGATTGATTGATTGAATGCACCAGCTAGGCGGCTTTTCAATGATTATCCCAAATGACTTGACCATGCTGGTTTTGAAATTAATTTTGAAAAAGGTGACCATTTCTGGTCTTGAAATTAATTTTGAAAAGGTGACCATTTCTGGTCTTGAAATTAATTTTGAAAAGGTGACCATTTCTGGTTTTGAAATTGATTGAAAAAGTTGTCCCTCAGGATGATTGGTTGAAAACTGTCCCTCAGGACAATTGATTGATTTAAAACTTGTCCCTCAGGATGATTGGTTGAAAACTGTCCCTCAGGACGATTGATTGATTTAAAACTTGTCCCTCAGGATCATTGACTTAAAAGTTGTCCCTTAGGACCATTGATTTAAAAGTTGTCCCTCAGGACGATTGATTTAAAAGTTGTCCCTCAGGACGATTGAGGACGATTGATTGAAAACTGTCCCGCAGGATGATTGCATGCGACTCGTGCATCGACACTCGACGACAACAACGACAACATTCCTTCTTTAAAAAAGTAGGAGGCTCAATGGGTGGCTCTTTTGCTTTACTGTCTTTCCCTTGAGGCCAAGGTTTGGGTTGGAGCTTAGCAAGACTTGGGTTTTGGATTGGTTTGAGGCTTTTAGGCTTCTATGCCCCAGTCCTGGATTTGGGTGTATGCTTCCCCCAGAAATGGCATTAGGCTGACATGCCCCACAGATGATGATCCTCAAATCTGATTTTCTTTCTCGGCTCTGCTGATGGTTTTGACAACCAATTGACCATGTACCCAAACACGGGTTCTTTGATGCATTGAAATTGTTTCCACGAGTCAAGGATAGACAAGATTAAGACTACATGATTGACTGTTTGACAAAGAGGTGGATTTTACAAAACCGAGGAATTTGATCGGCCTTTTGGACAAAAGGATGGACATTGATGAGACCGACAAGGCCAAGGAATTTGATCGGCCTTTTTGACAAAGGGGGGTGGACAGACCGACAAGGCCAAGGAATTTGATCGGCCTTTTTGACAAAAGGATGGACATTGATAAGACAGACAAGGCCAAGGAATTTGATCGACCTTTTTGACAAGGGGTGGATTGTGACAGACAAGGCTTGGGGAATTTGATTGACCAGGTTGACATGACGGATATGAACAACTATGTGAATGGCTTGATTGGGGTGCCCCGAGTGAGCAAAGGTTGATACGGAAGAACATGTCAACTTGAAGGGTATGGAAGATTATGCTGACCCAAAGTTTCTGAAATATGGCAACCATGCTTCACCATTGATGTCGAAATTGTCATGATAAAATTAGATTTTGATTTTGTGATTGTTTTACTCCGTCAAGTGATGTTCATTCAAATCTACAATAAAACACAAGATTTCTTGTCGTGAACCCATGCCTCAGATTGTTGATGATGCCTCGTTGATTTTCCTTCAAAATGCCCCAGTTTAGAGGGCTGCTAATGAAGACCCGTTGATATGCCCCAGTTTGGATTTTTGCTTTGCATGATGTCAGTGTTTGCACAATGCTTTGACTTTTGATTTTCAAGGGAGATTTAGACTGTTCCCCTGTGACTTGAATTCTCACTATCAAGTTGCACTTTCCAATCTGAAAGGACTTTTATCTAGGTTATGATGGGGCCAAGGTTATGGGCTTAACAGAGGAAGGATTATAGGCTCAAAACATCTCATTTTTCCTCGGGGTTGTTTGAGCTAGCAGCTATCTCGGACTTTTTGTGCCACTTTTTGCTTCTGATGGGTGCTTTCATGTGCCTCTTCTTGATTTAAATGAGCACTTCCTTTCATTTGATTTTTCCGTTCCAAATTTTCTTCAGTGCTCTTTGTCTTGTTGCACCCTATGAGTTTGGCGCTTTCATTCTTGTGATACTTTGAATCCTTACGCGCTCATATCCCTGGCACTTTCACTATGCTGGCTTTCATGTGTTTGACACTTTCATATTTCTTGTTTCACCCCAGTGTGGGGGATAGCTGCCTAGCTGGGTTATTTTTCAAAGAAATTGATTTAGGCTCAAAGGGGCTTGCAATGGATATTTATGTGGGGAATCAAACAAAGAATGCCTTTCTTCATCTTGAATTGCACAACTTGATAGGGAGAACTCATGCTTGCTCTAACTTTTGTCTAGATCTGATTTTGAAGTTTGATCTAGCGAGCTTTTTTTTTTTTTGCCTTGACTTTTTGCCTAGGCCGCCCTTGCGGGTTTTCGACCTAGCAGGCTTTTTCCTGTGTCAAAGCATCGCCTCTTGACGACATCGGGGAATGGTCCGCTGGAAATCCTCCTTGTGCGGGGCAAGGGTTCAATCAAAATTCATCTCGTGTTTTGAAGTGATTTTCATTTTTCTCAAATGATGGTGGAAAACAATTTCAAGGATTATCACAAAAATCCAAGTTTATGATGATAATTTCAACACAACAGCGTGACATTGAATTTTGATAGTTGCGACCGAACCATGAAGGGTTGCCTACGTATCCCTTTGCAAGGAATCAGGTCGTGCGTAGTTCGGGACTACAAAGTTGACTCTATTTTTTGAAATTTTTTTTTTTTTTTTTGACAACAACAATATATTACAGACTTGATCTTGAAAAACTCATAGACACAAGAGCACGACAGACTCGAAGATGAAAACACACAGACAAGGAAAACAAAGACACAAACTAACACGACTTGCAAACTGATTCTTGACTTGACACTTGAATACTTCCAAGACTCGTGGAAGATTGAATTATTGCATGACCATCGATGGTTTACTGGTTCGACGAGGTGTTCGGCTTCACTATTGGAGCAGAGATGGACCCATTGTCAATGAGATCTTGAATCTTGTGGCGGAGGCGATGACACTCATCGGTAGCATGACCAGGCACTTGATGGAAGGCACAAAAGGCGTTTGGGTTGTGATAGGCTGGGAGTTTTTGAGGTAGAGGAGTTGGAGAGAGTGGTTTGAGAAGACCGGTTTCGTGGAGCTCTTCATACATCAAGGAAAGGGGTGTGGTGAACTGTGAGAGGGTTCTTTGTGGTTTTTGAGAGCGGTTGGTTTGGACTGTGATTTTGTTGATGGGTGCTGCTTGGTTGGGGTTATGTTTTGTGGAGCTGGATGAGGTGTTTGCATACAGGTTGTTGTTATCCCTGGAGTTGTTGTTCTTGGTTTTTGGAGTGGGGCCATCTTTTTCAAGAATGCCGTCCCGTATTGCTTCCTCAATTGATAGGCCTGTCTCAAAGTAGGTCTCAAAGTTATGTGCCTGGGCCATCACCATGTACTGGGCCAAGTCGGGTTGTAGATTCTTGGTTATGATCCTCATTTGGTCCTTATCACTGGGACGATCAGTCATTTGTGCGGCCTTCGTCCTCCACCTTTTTACAAATTCTGCAAAGGACTCTTTCTCTTTCATCTTAATACTTTCAAGTTCACGAGTAGTGACCTTGAGCTGTACATTGTACTCATACTGCTTTATGAAAGCAGCCGCCATTTCATCCCAAGTTTGCCTTTTTGAGATGTCAAGAGACAAGAGCCATTGAAGTGCTGGCCCTGTGAGAGTTTCATGGAACATTTGGGCCATAGTGGGCTCATCAACATCTTGCAATGAAAGGGAGCTCACGTATGCCTGAATGTGTCCCCTTGGATCCCTGGTACCGTCGAACTTCTCAAAGTTCACATGTTTGAATTTCTTAGGGAGTTTGGCACCCGGGAAAAGGCAGAGCTTATCCATATCAAATCCGGTGGTTGTCCGTTGCTCGTTCTTGGCTATTGACTCCTCAAGCTTAGCAATCTTGGCTAGCATCTCGGCCAATTGAGTGTTTTCAGCAAGTTGCTCTTGGCGGTCATCATTAGGGATTTCTTGGTTTTGGGGCCCACCTTCGGGCATTTGAGGTGGGGGTGGAGGCAGCCGGCTTTGGATATTTATCATGATTGCCATGAGTTGGGCAATTCGAGTGTCATTCCGGACCCTCTCATCTTGCAGTTCCTTCCTCAGTTGCTCTATCTCATTCAGGGGATCTTGTTCCTGATCTGCCGACATACTCGTTCCAGACACTGGCAATAAAGGTTGAGATAATCTTTGTCCGGGCGGTCGGATCCAATCAGGTAAGGTTTTCTTGATTCAGGACTGACAGTAAAGCAAAAAGTCAAACTCAGATTGTGCCCCCTGGTTTTATTGAAGAAAATGCCATGCATGTGTCGTTGCATCGTGTCGTCCTAAGATCTAGACTATCGGTCTCGGTCTCACTTAAGACATTGCACGGATGTTCGAAACAACAACCACGGGTAAGTCGTGACAGGCAGGTTAAATTCCAATCGTCGTGGAATCAGAGCCAATCTCCTTAT
Organism: Vaccinium vitis-idaea; assembly: GCA_963854785.1. Classification (NCBI taxonomy): domain Eukaryota; kingdom Viridiplantae; phylum Streptophyta; class Magnoliopsida; order Ericales; family Ericaceae; genus Vaccinium; species Vaccinium vitis-idaea. The sequence goes on along the minus strand of OY978218.1, from coordinate 42,457,012 downwards.
AGACCATCCGAGACAGAGCAATAAGATTGTTGAAATCCGGATACAAATGCACTTAAGGCTAGCCCGAGACGCGGGGAGCCGTTCGAGCACGGCAAACACTGGAGGTATCTCAAACTCCGTGGATTTAAAGTCTCCTAGACTGACATCTACCCTATAGATTATGCTAAGGTTAGCCTATGGTTAGTCTACCGGTTTCAAATCTCACTTAGAGCCATTGCACAGCAGATTGAATCAACACCACGGGTAAGTCGTTTTACTCGGCAATTGCAGCTTCAACCTATAGCCTAGGTGTTGAAACTGCAATCGTTATCCTTTCCTTGACTATCCGAGACAAAGCAATGAGATGTTGCCATCCAGTTACAAATGGGCCCAAGGCTAGTTCGAAACACGGGCTGCCGTTCGGGCACGGCAAACACCGGAGGTATCTCAAACTCCGTGGATTTAAAGTCTCCTAGACTGCATGTACAACCCTAGGGTTAGTCTACCGGATCCGAATTTCACTTAAGATCATTGCACAGAAGATTTTCCAACACCCCGGGTAGACCATTACTCGGCAGGTTAAACTCCAAACTTGTTGGAATCAGAGCCAATCACTTTTCTTGATCATCCGAGACAAAGCAATTTGGGTGTTGTAATCCAGATACTAATGACCTTAAGGCTAATTCAAATCACGGTGGCCGTTCGGGCACGACCAACACCGGAGGTATCTCATACTCCGTGGATTTAAAGTCTCCTAGACTGAATTCGACAGCTTTGGAAGATTGCCCCAATCCTCAAGTTTTCTTTTAAGTGATAAGTCCTTGATATCGGATGGTCGGATTTGGGAAATCCTGGTTCACACAAGTCCCGACAATGATCTAAGATCAGATGCCTAAGGGCGATTGACCCTCCTCGGGCCAAGGTCCCTTAAACCCGTTTAGATCAGTGTTAGGAGTTTGATGATCCAAATTTTCCCATGTCCGGTCGTCCTAAAGGCTTACTCGTAAGAACAACACGCATATGGGATGCGCGACTCATCATCGGGCCAAGGCAACCTTCTACTAACTGCCGGAAACCTAACTTATGCTATGCCGACAACATGTAAGACACGAATATGTACGGATGCAAGTGTATGCATGTATGCAGTATGGCATGCTTGGAAAGACGGTAACACATAACACGTAACAGGATGGAGCACATAATCCTAACACATTGGTTGGTTATCTAACGTGGGGTTCTATGGTTAACTATATGCAAAGGCCGGTTTTGGTCACTGAGGGTACCCCGGACTCAAAATCAAAACCGTCTCCTACCATTGAAAACGATAGCGACGATGTGATTTATCACGGTCGAGGGCTGCTGGGCATTTCGGGATTCCCTGTCACCGGCAAGCCGGGCAGGATTGCCAAAACACGCCAGCGGGGTTAAGAACAATGCAAATGCAATGCAAAAATTAAATTTCAAACATTTGAAAAATCCCACAAAATATTTTTCGAATTAAACCCGCTTTGATTAACACATATTTCAATAAAATTACACAAGTGTAACAAAAATTGCACAAGTGTAATTAAATAAAATATATATTTACCAATTTCCCCAGCAGAGTCGCCAGCTTGTGGACGGCCCACCGGGATTGCTAAAAAAAAAGATTGTGATTTGTTAGAGTCGCCACCCGGATTTGAGGTCCGAACCCGAGAAACCGATAAAAATATGACTCATTGCCCATAGAAAAAGATTTTACTGATCATGGCGAAACCAAAGATTTCTCGGATTCGGGGGTTTGGTTACGAGAGGGGAAGGGTTTTACGGCACCCCTCTCGCCCGGTCCGTGAACCGGTCTCTACTTGATATTTTGTGGGATTTTGGAAATGTTTAAAATTTGATTTATTCACATAAATGGGAATCGGGGACGGGACTCACATAGTAACAAAACATGCAAGAGATGCAATTTTACTGTGGATGCTTGTGTGCGCGATCTACATGGATGATGAACATGATACTACAAATGTTTACAGAAATAAATTACAACAGAAATCGTACAATAACCCAAGAAATCATGAACATGAGACTTGTTAAACTGTTTGCAATCTGGATTCCAGAATGGGGATTGAGCGCTCAAGGGTGGTGACTTGAGCGCTCAACCCTCATTCCACCCGAACATTTTCCTTGTTGGTTTTCAATATTTGATGCTGATTTAAGACTTAAATACACCACTGAAACATCACACAAGCATCACCTCCCTTTAGAAATCATCAGAAAATGCTTAAAACAAACTTGCTTTAGAACCAGTTTGAGCGCTCAAGGCTCATGGGTTGAGCGCTCAAACCAATTCTGCAAGATAGAGGGATCCAGATCACAAACACTATACTGACAACTTATACACACTAACAAAGAATTAAACCATAAGCCATCATCAGAATTGCTGGAAAACTGCAAATAGGCCAAGAACAGCTTGAGCGCTCAAAGATCTGACCTTGAGCGCTCAAGCCATAACATGGCTTTCCACTGTTTAATCTCTAAACTGATTTCCATACCTCCTCAGGACCACCAAAGACAGAAAACAAAGTTTCAAAAGGTTTGACAACCACTGTTTTGCAATCAAATATAAGGAATTTGAAGTTTTTGATGTTTAATCACTATAAAATGGTTAATTTGCATTCATGCATGTAATTTTGGTATGGAAATAAACTGTTTTGAAAGCTACATGAACACAATTAACTTTTAGACAATGATCAAAATCAAAAGAAAGCTCAGAAGTTAACAAAACAGTGGTCTGTTCAGAACTGGGCTTGAGCGCTCAAGGCCAGAGGCTTGAGCGCTCAAACCTGTTCTAACTGCAAATTTGAAAGAGGTTTTTAAGCAACTTTCAGGCCTTTGTGAGTTCAATGCAAGTATAGAGAACTTGCTTAAACTCCCTAGCCTTCCTCAGAAAGATCAAAACAGTGAATTCATCACATGTTTTTACTACCTTTTGGAAAATGTTTGAGACTTGAGCTTGATTCTGGACTTTGAGAGGTTGATTATGGATGTTCTTGGCTTGTATTCTGTACGAATTGGACAATGTAGGTGGTTGACAGATGATCAAGGGTCGAATTTCTGGGTTTTGTGGGTGGTATTGTAGGTGGTTTTAATGGTAGAAGGATGGTTTTGAAGAGAGAGAGAGAGAGAGAGAGAGAGCAATGGTTTTCTGGTAGAAACTGAAGGTAAGGAGTGGTAGAATCCGTCCCTCAAACCAAGGGGCAATGGGTGGTTTTATAGAGTGAGTGGGAGGGAAGAAAGGAGAGAGAGAGAAGTGGGTTTATGTATTTGGGAGCATTTCAGGCGTATTTTAGGACTTAGTGGGGTGTATTATACGTATAGGGATCGTATAAGATCAACCACAGACGCTCCCATGCAGGAAATCTCATGATGAGATACTCTGCAAGTTGCTGACTGGACGGGGGTTGAGCGCTCAAGGCTGTGGACTTGAGCGCTCAAGGCTGTGGACTTGAGCGCTCAAGGTGCTCCTCAGGGGTTTGAGCGCTCAAAGCCATGGACTTGAGCGCTCAAGGCTATGGATGGCAGATTGATGGTTTGGCTTGGTTCAACAATGCTTGGGTTGGTTTGGCACATTTTGATTGCTTGGGTAGTGTTTGGTTGGTTTTGGTCAAACTCAAATCATTTTCACCAGTTCCAGGTAATTGTGATTGATCCGTTTCATCATCGGAGATGCATGAGCGTATTTCGGGTTCAAAATTGGGGTGTCTACAACAGATTTATCAAGGTGATATTTGGCTCTACAAATTAATTCTTGTAGTATCGACGTGTTGATGAATGCTCTATTAAATGATTAACTTCAAGATACTAACTGGCTATGGATCAGAATGCATTTTCATTCCTCTAGTATTTTGAGTGGAAATGTTGTTTTTTTGTTTTACTTACACCAACAATAATTTGCTCCGCAGTTGTGATTTGAGTTGAAGTTGCTGGAGTCTCAATTACACTGGATTGCATCCTACATGAAATGAAAAAACACTTTTTCATTCTAATAAGTCGAAAAGGAACATTTGGTAGTGGTGCTTAGACTGTAAATAACAAAATAAATTTCCCTTATTCATCTGTGTAAATTGTATATATATATATATTGTTTATGTACAGATTCAAAACTCTGTTTAGATACCTGGGTATATGTACAACAAATATGTGAACTTCTATAATTAACCTATCTTGGACTAGACAATGAGATAGATTTGTATGATTTCGGATGCTTGTTTGTGCTTGGTAATTATGTCTCTTAATCGTTGACACATCTGTGACGACCCATCCTTACCAGATATACGTGTATTCACTATATTGTACTGATTTGATTTGTGCATATACAGTTTAGAGAAATAATTGTCGTAATTATATCACCCCTTAAATGCATAGAATCAAATCGTAATCAAGCAATTACCATATTGGTTGAAAAACTTACATACCGATCACGTCACTTATATTGGTAGAAAAACTGGTTGGGTTGGGCTTGACTTGACCCATTTCAACCCAACTCATATTCAACCCGCATACTGTTAGCTCATATTTAACCCCATAATCCATATCAACCCATCCAAACCCAACCCAACCTACTCATTTACCACCTCTACCGTGGCACCGAAAAAATTAGTCCCCTGGCTTCTACGGGAGAAATCTAACACTACAATGTTGGAAAAAAAAAATAAAATTACCAAGTCTATTGATCAGAGTTTGATACCTGTGGCCAAATAAAGGTAGTCAGAAATATTAGACTACTACTTCTTCACAAATAAAGAGAAACTCCTTAAAAGGCAACGAAATACCAAAAAAAATCACATTAAAAATACTCCAACACACGATCCCAATAAATGTACTTTGGGAGATATATTCAGGGCTTGTTCCACCACGCTTATTGGGTTTTTGGGTCGATATATGTGAGGAAAATGACATATCTCGTAAAACGTGGAAAAAAAAAAAACCCTTACGTGGAACAGGATACTCTACAGATTTTGATACCCTTGATTGAAAATGGATAAACCCTACTACTTTGTACCCTGCCGAAATACGGATCTGGGGACCCTGTAGTGCAGGAGTGCAAGCACTACACGAGTGTAGTGCAACATTAATTCCAACCGTTCACTCAATAATCAATGGTCCGGATTAAATTTGAAAAAAAAAAAAAAAAACTCTTCTAGGAAGAGACTACTAGAAGACTCTTGAAAATACATTTAGGCGGCTGAAATACTGTACTATACAGTCTACAACCGCCTTGAACTACAAAGTCCCGGATCCCCGAAATACTCCCTAGTAGTATGTTCTCTTCCAGCTGACCTCAGACGTCGAAGAGTTTTATAGATCATCAACAGAGAGTAGAGAACGTGCGTGACAAGAGGGATCTCTTTCATTAGCACTGGAAGTTGTGGGAAGGCTGCGACGGTGGTTTTAATCAGAATTAGGATTTAAACTTGGAGCTTTCATCCAAAATTATCCATATACTTGTACAGTTCTCAAAAAAATGGTCTATCTACCAAACCGAGAAAATATAAAATGTTTTTTTAATTGAACAAATGCAAACTTGTTTTCAAAAATTAAAAAAACTCGTTGATATTTAGTATCTTACAGGAGAAAAGTAACAAATTTTTTGAACCAAAATGCATTTATTTTTTTTCTCGATTTGCGGAGTGGCCAATTTTTTTTTTGGAATGGAGGAGTGTTTGAAAAATTATCATATAAAATAGGCGAAAAACAATAAATTTACTAGGAGGTTGAGATCCGGGGATGACTCGTATCACCAGACCAGTGGCGGCTCCGGGGATGACTTGTATCACCGGACCAGTGGGTATTTTTTTTTTTTGTTCCAGTGGGGTCACATCTAGAGTATAATCATGAAAAAATTCTCACAATCTAGTATAAAAAGAACACGTTCTTCATTAGGCATAACATAACACATTCTAAACACTAGGGCTCTGGGCACACGAGTTACGTGTGCACGTCGAACTTTAACTAAATAAAAATGTTGGTGGCAATTAAAGGGGCAAGGAGTAATTGTGTGGCAGTTAAAAGAACAATTTGGGAATTCAAAATTATGAGTCAGCTTCAAAAATCAATCCATACCAAAGTGTTACTCTCCCTTTCTATTTAGAATAGATAAGTACAATAAGCATACTTTTTGTATTTTAATTCACAATCAAAACCAAAAGTCCTATTTTTCAAGAACACAACATTAACAAGATACTCCAATACATTGTCCATCTTTTGGCACAACCATACAAATCAAAATAGAGTCAAAGCCCTAGCTTTCACTTGAAACTAAAAATCTAAGAGTGAAAGACGAGGAAGTTATTATCGGTCGAAAGAAGAGAGGAGGGAAAATCTTCGGGCGTATTCCATACTTCGGCAACCGGAGTGGGCGTGGTGGCGAGCAATGGTGGTACGTTTCAAATTTCTTTTGTCGGTTTTCTGCTTGGGTTGCAAAGGGAACCCTTTGGAACAATTACAGTAATTTTTTGTATTTATTTCATGGGATTTTTGTAATCGCTGGGTTCATATAAAAGAAGGAACTGAATTGGATTAGGTTTGAACCCTTCTAGAACCAACTGAACCTTTAAAACTACAACTTTCCCTCACCCTGATTTATTTCAAAAAAAAAAAAGTTCAACAAAACTCGAGGGGTCACGTGGCCTTAGAGTAAATCCGCCCCTACACCGGACCACCTTAATAGTTCCACCCCTGGGTCGTGTACGATTTGATAGACTTGTTCGAAGATGGGACGAACATGCATCACTACCATGGGGTCAGCTGGGTTTATAGAAACAGCCACTTCGGTCCTCCTTGCCAACTTTTTCGGCAACTTTTCTTTCTTTCTTTTTTTATTTTTTTTATCTCTACTCGTTTAGTTTTGATCCTGTTGAGCAATGCTACAGATACTAAATATCATATAAACTATTGCATGAAATGTGCATGTGAGACTCTATTAATTGGATGAGTTTAATCTATGTATTCAATAATGTATTGATGTACCATTGAAGGTGGTAGCCTAGATGGCAAGGATGAGTGGGCTTAAGTGCTCCTCCCTTCCGTACACAATTCGACAAGGTTCGAGTCTCGCCAATTGCAGAACTTGCGTGGAGGGCCCTTTGTCCATCTAGTACCTAAGTGTGTTATAATGACGGCCTGTCCTTTTGGACATTAGCAATGGCTCGAACCGGACATTCCATAGCGGGTTGGGAGCCACTATGGTCACACCTAAGGGAGTTGATACGCTGGTTGCTCCCTCCCACCTTTTATGCAATTAAAAAAATACTTTGTAACGTATTGATGTGGTAGTGCCATGTCTACATTTAATATACTCCCTCTGTCTAGATTTGTTAGTCCATTTCGGTAGTTTGTGTCACTTTTAAAATGATTATATTTTATAATGTACTGTATAATATTTTATGTAATTTTCAACATTGTCCTATAGAACTAATCAAGATCTATCAAATAAGATTCATATTAGACATGTAATTACTTTCTAATTTAAGGATATCACCAATTTTTTATTCGGTTGCAATAGAACGAGGGACAAACAAATCTGGATGGATGGAGTAATAATTTGTATACTAGTTAATGCGTGTAAGTCTGTAACATTGCTCTTTTTCTTTTGTAGTATTTTTCTGTGATTGTAATTTTATTTTCTATAGTTCTCGGTTTTTTTTTTTAAATAAAAAAAGTAAAAAATAATGATGCTCTGACTTTCCCTGGAATCCTATGCTGATATTATGGTACTATGTCAGCATAGCAAGTTAGCAACAAACCAGCAAATTGTTTGCAAAACAAGCAATATAAAAAATAAATAAAAAATCTTCAAAAGACAAAAATTCCAAAAAAATCACATTAGAAGAGGAGTACTCAGTAAAGGAAAGACGAGATTAAGAACCAAAGTGATCACATATTACACAAGCTCCCAACAAATATTTTCATTTGGTAGATATATCTTCAAAAGAAGCCAACTCTACAGATTTCAGTACACTTGATTCTAAAAAAAGAAAAACCCTAATTCTTTGTACACACTACCGAAGTACTCCCTAATATTTTCTTTCCATGACATCAAACATCGACGAATCATTTACAGGCCATCAACATGGAGTAGAGAACGTGTATGACAACACGGGTACTAGTAATATCAGCACAGGAATAGGAATAGTAAAAAACTACCGAAGTACTCCCTAATACTTTTGTGGATTATTGAGTCATCTCGACTGCAGGAATAGGAATAGTAAAAAACTTTGAATTTTACCCCAATGTTTTTGGATATATCCAAGATAAGGCTAAGGACAAAACGCTAAAAAGCCAAAAAAAAAAAAAAAACTCCTAAAGCCCTTAGGAGAACAGCACCTTAGCATCATTTGAAACACCTCATGCTATTGGTCCAACTCTTCTTCAGATTTTGACCTTATAGAAGATCTCATCATTAGATAGCGTCATAGTTCCTTGTAAGAAATTTATAGAAGATCTCATCATAAGATAGTGTAGATAGGTTGATCATCGCAAGCAGATCATAATTGGAGTTGGATTGGAGTATTTACATTCAAAGAGTGTCTTGATTGACTTTGGATTTGAAATGCGATAACCTCCTGGTGAACTTGAAAGATCCTTCACAACCTATTTTCAAGATAACAATGCATTGGTGTGACACTTTGCAACAATCAATGTTGTTAGAATATAACCAATGTTTGTTTTCTTTCTTCTAATTTATCTTTGCAGAATCATGACTGGTTGTTTAGATGTCACAATCAACTTGAACGGATATTCTTACTCGGGCCAGTGAGTAAGCATTGGTGTTGTTTGTCCTTTTAGAAGTGAGTGCTTTATGATCTGTTGCTAATGCTGAATCTTTTTGTTCGTGTCCTGTTTTTAATTTATTATATGCTCTCATTTAGAGAGAAAAAAACCCATGAAGAAAGTGGAGTATTGCAAGATGTTCTTTTCTACTATATATTACTCCATTCAGAGGACGGAGGACAAAGCATTGTGGACTTTTAGAGTTGATCCTAAAAATTTAATTGCTAAACAAGATGAAAGGGTAAGGGTTAATATATAGGCAACACTCATTTTGCTTTCCATTAAGTATACCCTTCACGTGCTTCTCTACTAGTAATGAAAAAGGGAAAGGAAGTTTCGCTCAGTGCTCTGTTGTTGTATATAGTTGGAAAGGCTTTACTAGTTGTAATTTATGCAATTCCGTACGTAAAAAACATATTATGGTCTGTACAGCTCGGAACGGAATTATTCGATGGTTTCACCAGGATATATGGTCTTACAAAATCACAAATCATAGACTAGCTAGCTGCTGGTTTTTTTTTTATTAATCTCACGTTTTCGTCATGCCAACACAATTGACACGGTTTGTGATGGGAAAAAAATAGAGAAATTGACACACTACCAAACACAAATTTTTATTGAATCAGTACACAAAATACAAACACCCAAAATTACGTAACTCTCACACTCTCCTTTCTCTTTCTCTTTTCTTTTTCCCACATTGAATACGAAACATATTTACATTTACTTGTACACAGAACAAACACATTCACAGCCACACAAAACTCCAACTAACTCTCTCAACCACCTCATTAATGAAGTCACCGACAAAACCCATTTAATTCTACCCCAAAAACAGCCTTGGTTTGGGACCCATGCACCCGCAGTCATTCAACCTCTGCCTCCCAACTCTCTCTGTCTGCTCACCCAAACACACAAATCGCCCACTTAAAAATCAAGCTTATCTCTCAACTGTTTGGTGATTCCTCCTGTCCCAACAATTTTTTACTTCTTCGATAGCTCACGAATTAATAATCACAAAAATTTGACGCAAATTAAACTACAAAATGTGAAACTTTTAAAGTAAAAAAAAAAAAAAACCCTCTACGATGAAACGTCTAGCTGATTACGCCATCGACACCAAAATTGGAGATCATCGGATATCGGCAACCGCGTCATCGGATGGATCCCAAATCATTAAAGACTTATTTTGGACAACCCAAGCACCACTTAAGTTTTTTTTTGGCAATCGGAACCATCTATCCTTTACATATCATGGAGAACATCATTCGTACCGAAAATAAAATTGATCGTGTAAAGATAGACATTTAATCGGACAAAAAGTATCATCCAAATAAGGGGTTTTTTCTCGAATGAGGACCTTTCTAACAGTTTGGGCCCTCATAGAGAACTAAATTTGTACGAGTATGATTTAATTAATAAGAACAACAAAATCAACGACCTCGATTGTTGAAATAATTTTGTATACTTAGATCCCGTACATAGTTGCATTGAATAATATCCTTTCCGATATTTTAGAATATAAAATTTCGGTATTTAAGAAGGACTTCTGTTGCCTTATTTCTTATATAACATTGTATGTATTTGGTTATGAGATTTTCTGGCTCAAAGTACGAATTTTTGTATTCAATAATCGATATGAGATTTTGTGGTTTGAGAAATGAGTGTTTGTGGGAGAATATATGAGTGTTTCGTGGTCCACTACAGTCCAAAATTTCAAACAACTATTGTGGCTTTGAAAATGAGTGTTTGTGGAAGAATATATGAGAGTTTTGTGGTCCACTACAGTCCAAAAAGCCGTAAATAATTTTTTTGGATGTCTATATGAGATTGTGTGGCTGCATATATAAGATTTTGTGGACCGGTATACGAAATCCTAGAATATGACTAAATATAGGCTTCGATATTTTTATTTTTGGCTATTTATATGAGACATGTCATATCAATATACATAAATAAAAGAGACATGCCACTCAATATATAATAATAAAAGAGATGTCACGTCTATGTCACATAAATATTTTTTGGACTGTAGTGGTCCCACAAAGACTCATTTCCCATACCATAAAATCTCATATCAAATGTCTTTATAAATGAGTTTTTCTTGTAAGGAAATATGAGATTTTTCATTTGTCAAATAAAATGCCGAAATAATTTGTCCATATTTTTTGTCTACCATCCAATAGTTTTTCATTTGTCTCCACTTGACCTTGACTCCTCTTCAAAAAAATCCAAAGTACATACCAAAACCAAAACCATTTCACCGTCCAGAGTGCAGCTTAGCCATGACAATTCAACTCGCCTCGCTCCGAACCCGTCCTACTCCATCCCGATAGGACAGGGTTTTTTTTTATAATTTTGTTGGGTAGCGGGTAAGGGCAGGGAGTGATTTTGAAAAACCCGCCAGGGTTAGGGTAGGGGCAGGGGTATGGTCACCCCGCCCTGACATACATATATATGTATAACTATATTTATATACTCTTATATGTATATATCAAATTATATTTTCTCACTTATATGCATCAAATTTTATTTTTATTCTTATCATTTTAGTTTTACAACTAAAATACAACATTTGATAGTAGATTTGAGTTGTAAAAGTTATTTGGAGAACTTTTATCATTTGTGCTCACTAATTGGAGTTTAAAATATACTTTACTAATATGTGAAAAAAATAGGGACGGGACGGATAAATCCGATAGCCGATAGGGGAAGGGGCGGTGGTACATGGGCAAAAAATCTCAACAGATCATGCCATATATCTTGTCATTGTGTTTGTCTTGCATTCTATTAATTCTATGCTAAAACACGCTCGAGTTTCTTTCTTATTTGCTACAGTATTTTTTAGATTCATAATACTGAATTAATACAAAGTACAAACTCAACTACATCTATTCATAGCCTTCAATTCTTACGGGCTAAGAAATAAGGCCTAGTTTTCCATTTGATTTTAGCAAATGAGTTTAGCAGGTGCTAAAATCATGGTTTTGAAATCGAAAAATTAAGGGGCCGTTTGGTAACGTTTTTGTTTTTTGTTTTTTGTTTATAAAAAATTAGAATCAGAATCATGTTTATTTTTATTTTTTAATGAAAACAAAAAACGAAAAACATGTTTGGTAATAGGTTTTTTTATAAATAGTTAAAAATAAAAACAACACCCATTTATCTCTCTCCCTCGCGTCAATTTTACTCTCTCTCTCTCTCTCTCTCTCTCTCTCTCTCTCTACAATCGAATGATTCCTTAGTAGTTCAAATGGTGCTTAGTAAAAAGTAAGCACCTTCAAAAAACTTGTGCCTTTGTCTTCCTCAGCAATTTACCCCTCCTCTCGAGAGGTGCCTGATTGGCACGCAATATCGTAGATATAAGTGCCTCAATAGGGTAGTTTTAACATGTTGTTATCTAATTTATTCCCTATTTTCCACTTGATGCGTTGTTTTGGTATGTTTTCGTGTTTTTGTTAATTTTCAGGAAAATAAGGCTGTTTTAGCGCCAAGATTGGATTGCAGAGACTTGAAGGCCGAGATGGAGCTAGAAAGCATGAGAGGCCGTGGAGACCAAGTGTCAGGGTGGATTCTCGAGGAAAGCAATTTGGACCTTCGGGAGCGCTACACTAATTCTTTGGAGCGCTCAAGATTGGTTTCAAAAGGGTGCAGAAGACGAACAGAAGGTTTTGGAGCGCTACACCAAAAGTGGTGTAGCGCTACCGATAGGGGAATGGTCAACGGTCAAACGTCCAGTTGTATGGAGCAGCAGAACTTAAGCAAGCGGTAGCGCTACCTAGGTTTTGGGGTAGCGCTACCGAGGTCCTTATCGGCCAAGAATCGGCACCGTTTTGGTCTTCGCGTGGAATATTTTCAGACTTGTTCGTTTTTAATTAGGATTGCTAAGTTTAGTATAAATACTCTTGTTAAGACTCAGATTAGGGATCCACGTATTAGATCCATGGATTTTCCTTAGGTTTTATGTTTTGAAGTTTTCGGCTACAGTTTTCTGCCATCATTATACGTTCAAGTTTGTTCCAGATTTTCAGAGTTTTAGCTCTTGGATTGGTGTTTCGTATTGATAGTCAAGTTTGATTTCTCCTTGCAATTTACGGTATCGTTTTCTATTTTCCTATATTTTAATTTGCAATCATGTTTAGATCTAGGGTTATTATAATTTCTGTTACTTCAAGCATCATGAGCGAGTAGTCGTATAGAGTGCGGCTGCGGGCGAAGGCGCTGCACACTAGACTAATCGATGTTTCACCTCGGGGCCGAATTAACTTGATTTTCGGGCAGTTTTAGGAAACGGAAACTCATCTAACAAACAAAACCCAGGCATCGCCGGAATTCGAATGCACACGGAATCTGGTGACAGGTGGTGCGCATTTGCTAGGGATCTTTTCCTTATTCTAAAATCAGTAAAAAGAGTAATTGTGGCCCGAGTAAACATTGGTTAGGCTAGTCGCGGACGCTGGGTTCCCACGGCTGTACTCTCCTTTTTAAATTCGTTTTTAGTTAATTTAGTCTGGTAATTTAGTTAGTCAATTAATCATTAAACAAGGGGTGGCTACCTAAGAGCCAAGATAAACTGTGAACCCGTCATCTTTGAGTCCTGCACACGTTCGTCCGTCTCTGTGGATTCGACTCCGGTACTTCCGGATATTATGCTACATCGGTCGAGAGTCCTACGCTTGGGACGCGTCTTTATTTCTAGTCACTCGGTTGGTCAAGCAGTGCCTTCATCTTCCTCGGACAATTTACCCCTCCTCTCAGCTCACCTTGGGAGTTGAATGACGTGATGGACTCAACAATTTGCAGAGGGAATGTTCAAAGGGAAGAAATGAGAAACAAAAAAAAAAATCTCAGTAATTTCCTCGAACACATCATATGCACCATTTCAGTCATGCATTCAAAAGAAATTCTCAGTAATTTTTGTTTGAGGAAGGAAAGGCATTGAAGGAGGTCGAATTTCAGAATTTGGTGGGGCAATTCACCTGTTTGATTTGTAGCGTATGTTGCAGGATGATTAATTTGGACAGTGGAATTTGGGGAAATCAAAGGTCAATTGGTTGGATTGATGTCAATGGAAATTGGGAAATGCTTCTTTCTGCGGTGGAGAGTTCTCAAGTTGAGAGAGAGAGAGAGAGAGTACCAGAGGGATCATTAGAGAGGGGCAGACGAGGATCGGGATTTCAGAAATGTCGGGTTTCTCCAAAGTGGATTCGTTTCTCAAACGACCTTGTTTTAAAAACAATGCAAAACACCTTTTCTATGTTTCTACAAATTTAAGAAATTTTTAAAACGTATATAAAAAACAAGAAATATAAATAAATTACTAAACACATTTTGTCTTTAGTTTTGGAAAAAAGTTAAAACATAAACAAAAAACAGAAAACAAAAACGTTACCAAACGCACTCTAAGTGTTTCTGTGTATCGTTTTTCGATTTCAAAACCATAATTTTAACACCTGCTGAACTCATTTACTAAAATCATGGTTGATTTTAGCAACTGAATTGCTAAAATCAAATGAAAAACTAGGCCTTAGAATTTTCCTGTGAGCTTCTACGAAGCTTCCTTGGTCAAACATGGCAGGCGGAATTCAACTCCTTAGAGATTGAGTTTCTGACCTTTTTTAACACAATAAACATGTCTTGCATTCTCTGCTAAACAAGCTTCTCGAGTTTCTTTCCTATTCGTCTCCTGCTCCCCGACTTCCTCTTTCTTCATTTCATTCAACGTAAAGACCAAAGGGTGTTTGGAGGAACTGAGACATCTCAATTTGCTCGGTTTGAGAACAACAAAGAGGTATGCCTGAACGCTTTCATTGTTTTATTGACTAATGTTGGCTTGGGAGAACTATAAATAGCTTTCTTTGGTTTAGATCGCTCTCCTATGGCCGGGACAGATCTAAGAATTCTTGGGGCACCAACTTTTACTAAGCTTAAACACAAATTTAAAGCTTAGTATAAACAATATAAAATTAGTTCGCCATCGCCTCCACGGCTCCACCCCGTCACCACCACCACCGCAACCAGCGCTTCCACCCCTCTATTACTCCCACCGGCGGCGGCACCCGTTTCAAACTTCTCTCATCACCACGACGACGACCACTTCTCTCAAGGATTTAATTCCAGGCGGTGAATCGGAAATTCAGAGTAGAGAATCCGGAACCCCAACCCCTTAATCGGAATAGAGAAGTCGGATTCAAATCCTTGAGAGAGAGAGAGAGAGAGATTGAAAAGAGGGAGAGACCTTGGTATTGATTGGTGATTAAAAAATAATAATAATATTTCGCTGAAGTTCCTTGAAGTTGAGCTTGCCCCTCCATCCCTGCCTGTGGCAGTGGCACATCATTACCCTATCATCAAGTCCATTGACAACTTTATCAGACCACCAGGTAAAACTGACCGCATTAGAATTCTAGCCAAGTTCAGAAAAGCACGCAAAAGCCAATGTATCACAATTTATGAGGAATTGAACCATTACCCACTTAAATTCTACGCTTGAAACAAAACTCGCGATTTCAATTGGCACAAGGAAACCCATCAAAAGTTTATTCAAATTGAACCACCCATATAGAATGACACACAAAAAAAAAAAAAACAACTATTTTTTCACAACTTCCCAAGTGTGTTTGAACCTTGGCATCTTTTATAAACTGGATTATAGTTTTCGGCAAATTAAATTAAATTTAACACTTCTGGACATATTTGCATCTATGCAAGGCCGGCCCAGGCCTGGGACTATGGCACTCCCAAAATCCCCAAAATTAGGGGCACTCTCATAAATTTTAGTGTTAGGTTTGAGTAGAAGTCTTTTTCAAGGTTAGCCCAAACAAAAAAAATTATGAGGCAGCCAAGTAAGAAAAAAATTTACGTTCAAGGGCTGACATGAAAGTAAGTGGAGTGGTGGTAGCTTTATAGGAAAAAGGAATGGTTGCTAAACACTAATTTTCCGTTATGAGACTAATGAAACTCACATAGATACCAATGAGAGTTCGAGCTCAAGTATTTTTTTAGCGAGCCGAGCCCGAGCATCATAGAACTCGGCTTGTAGAGCAAAATTATGTTCCTAAAGATGAAGTTTATAAGGTATACTTCCTACTTTCTACTGAATTTCAGCAAATAAATTATCTAAGGAACATTTTTATATTTTTTTTAACTTGCACAATTTACATCGAAGCTGTTTTTGGCCCATTGTGCTCTTATGTAATAATTAGTAGAACTTTATATGGTTTTTACTTTCTCGTGTGATTGTTGCTAAAAAAAAAAATTTAAGGCACATATTTTAGATTAGGCGTAAGGCATTCAAAACTCTTGGGCTGACCCTACATCTATGGGTTTCCTTCCCACATTTCAGTATCATTGTTTCCACACCAGTGGCCTTTTAAAATTGAGCTTGTCAAGTGCAGTAGCATTTTGCCGACTAAAGAGTAATTTTTTCCCTAGTGGAGAATTACATTTGTTCCTTCCCTTTCTCAGTGGAAACTGATGACGAAAAGAAAGATGACTTCTTTGGAATTATACCACGGGAAAAGCGACGGCGACGGCGAAGTTAGCAAGGTAATGTATGATTTTATTACGTGCAATCCGTGGCAATACAATGCATAAATATGGAAAAGTATGAGTAGTTTATTAGCTGTGATATTTATTTTCGGTGTTTACTGTTCACAGTATGATGTTTTTTGCCATGTAAAAAGAGATTAATGTGATACACACATGATCAAACAAAATGCCGAAATAATTTGTCCATAAATTTTTTTCAAAGTTCGACGTGCACACGCATTGCATGTGCTCCGGCCTCTATATATAACAGTGGAGTTGATGATACAGGACTACAGGACCCAGGTCCTCCTTTTGTGAGATACCTGTGATTCCTTTTTTGCCCCGTCGCAACACGCGGCACTCCGCGCCAACCGTCGCAACTCCTGTCCGGACATGTTCCGGTTCCGGTCTCCGAAAAATCTAAAAAATTCAACATGGACTAATTTAAAATACAAGGATCATCATGGCACTTTCTAAGAAAATCATATGGTGTATCAAATATCTATAAGTTGTCCTATAATGTTTATTAAAGTCGTCTAACATTTGCGCATAATTGTACTTTCGAACTACGTACCTTGACTCCCCGTAATATTAAGTAGTATTTCAAGTACGTTCCGACCCACGTGACTATATGCTAAAAGTCAAAGATATTACAATGGGCATCATTCTGGGCTTTGCTTGGCATAGCATAGCTTTGATGTAGTGTTTGAGACTCCTCTTTAGTGGAAGTTATGGAGAATTGCATGGAGAGGATGAGATTTGAATGAGTTTCTGATGTGGGGGGGGGGGGGGGGGGTGAAGGAATACTCGGATCAACCGTTTCTTTGGTGAATTTCTTAGTGTTTGATGTGTGAAATGCCTCTCCTATTTATAGGGGAGGCCGGTACATGGCTAAAAGAGGCAAGGAGGCTCCTATAATCGAATTTGGCTGAATATGAAAATAATTCTGCCGGATTCTGGGGGTGCGGTGAAATCTCACAGCCGTGGGAAAGAAAAGACGGCCTTGTTTGGACGATCAGACGGCCATTTTCCTATTCAATGAATAAAAGATGTTCGTGGCTTATGCACATTAGACCAACGGCCATGGTGCACATGCCAAAAGAAGAGGCAGTCGTGGGAAAGGAACCCACGGCCGGGATATAAGCTGCATGACTATGGTTTATTTTCGAGTTTTTCAGGGTAGGGGAGAGTTGTTTTCACTCAAAAGTCGTTGTGGGGACTTAGTTAATTCACGTAGCCAAATTAGGGTGTCTACATTAATAGTTATGTAACTCAATATCCTGCATTGTTTGATTGTACAAAAATCAATTGGCAATGGATAAAGAATAAAGAAGTAAACATCATTCGTGCTATGCACCAGCTAAACAAAATTAATACCAAATGTAAAGTGTTAATGTATCCAACATAAAAAAAAAAAACAAATGACAATGAGTGGAGAGGCCGGCCAAGCTCATGACAAAATATTTTTGGAGATGAAATTTTAGCCACTGTGCATGGCACAAGCTCTATAACACTCCCCGGCCTCTAACTCACGCATGAAGATAGAAATAAAAAAAAAAATTACGGCAAAAGAGAATTTATTAGTCTTTGAAGGAAGTAGAAAGATTAAAAAGATAAGGAGCAAGAGACATCACAACAATAAGGAAGCATTCTAACAATATTGGTACCCAGCCTATTCACAATCATATGCCACTCCAAATGCAAAAAAGTTGGCAAGATACCAACAACAAAAAAAGCTCGTCTCTCATAAGGAGAGGCCCCAATGAGAGGGAGAGGCAGTTTCCAACCTAAATCGAATGTAAAAAAAAAATAAAAAATGAGGACAGGCCTCCAAGAGAAAGATATCAGAGGCACAAAGATATTCCAAAAAAAATACACCAAGATCAGAGCCACAAGTTGGAAATAAAATATTAATTACACATGGATTAACATGAAACTAAGTTCCCTTATAGCACAAACAACGGGAATTAACCAATAACAAAATAGAATCTTGTCAAATACCTCAAAAAACCTAGCTTTGATACCATGTTATGGCATCCGACACAAAACCGGGGATTAACCAGTAACACAATGACTAGAGAGGCCATTGAGGCACATATACTAGTTTTGGAAAGAGAAGAGTGGAAAGTTGCTAGGTTGCACATCTAACTCTTTTTTTTAAGCATGTTAAAAGCTGGCATATATGAATAATGCAGTACTTACATTGCAGTTATTGTAGGTTCTTTTATATTCTCTTTATTTACATTTTTAGGTTCTTTTGTGCTTTGAATTGATATATTTTACCTTTCTATATCAAATCACATCCCTGAAAACTGACTTTGGGACTCAATGCAGGGAAAACGAAGAAAGATTGAATTGAAAATGTTTAGCCCACAGATCGTATTAGATAAAATTGTGGAGAAAATCGTTGAGATAGTGATCCAATCAGTGGGGCATCATCTCGGTTATCCTTTTCATTACAAGCAAAACGTGAAGGATCTTGAAGTTCAGATGGATAAGCTTCAAAAGCTAAGAAAAACCATTGAAGGACAAATTGAAGAAGCCAAGACTAGAGGTGAGGTTATTGTGGATAATGTTTTAGACTGGCTAAATGGAGCAGACATGCTGAGACAAGGAGTTGAGACGTTTATTGGCGAAAAAATTGATAAGGAAAACGTTCAGTGCTTTAAATTCTCATGTCCTAACTTCATTTCGCGGTACAGGCTTAGCAAGGAAGCCGAAAAGATGATGGGTAAAGGGAAAAGTCTCTCTGAGGAAGCCAACTTTGATACAATTTCACGCCCTGCGCCATCTCCTCCAGAACTCCAATTGCCATCCAGCAAGGAATACGTGAGTTTTGATTCTAGAGAATCGGTTTTCAATAGGATCATGGAGGCATTAAAAGATTCCAAGGCTAATGTGGTTGGGGTATATGGAACAGGAGGGGTGGGTAAGACGACAATGGTCGAAAAGGTTGGCGAACAATTGAAAAAAGATGGACTTTTTGATGAAGTCGTGATGGCAGTTGTCTCTCAAGTTGCAAATGTGGCCAAAATCCAAGGGGTACTCGCTGACCGTTTGGGTCTTAAACTAGAAGCAGAATTAACTGAAGTGGGGAGAGCAATTAAACTCTGGAATAGATTGAACAATGAGAAGAGAAATATTGTAATATTGGATGATACTTGGAAAGATTTAAACATGAAGGAAATAGGTATTCCTATCACAGACGGAAAGAAAGGTTGCAAAGTTATTCTAACATCAAGAAAGCAACACGTCTTGAAAAATATGCAAGTTGATAGAGATTTCCTAATCCAAGTATTGTCAGAGCAAGAGGCATGGAACCTATTCAAGAAGAAGACAAATGTTGTCGACTCTCATGATCCACTTCATGACATAGCATACGCGGTTTGTAGAGAATGTCAAGGCTTGCCAGTTGCTATACTTGCAGTTGCAGCTGCATTGAAAGGCAAGAGTATGTATGCCTGGAACAGTTCACTAGATAAACTTCAAAAGTCCATGTTGAACACCATAGAGGATATTGACCAACAATTGTTTACCTCTTTAAGGTTGAGCTATGATTACTTAGAATCCACAGATGCAAAATCGTGCTTCTTGCTTTGTTGTTTGTTCCCAGAAGATTCTCAGGTTCCAATTGAGGCATTGGCGGGACATTGCATGGCAAGGAGGTTGCTTAGTCAAAACCCAGACAGATGGGAACTAGCAAAAGATATCGTACGTTCAGTGGTCAATACCCTCAAAACTAGTTGTTTGCTGTTAGATGGCAAAAATGATGATTTCGTGAAAATGCATGATATCGTTCGAGACGTTGCTATTTCAATAGCAAAAGAAGAGAAAGCATATCTGGTCAAACATGGTGTCAAAGAGTGGCCGGAGACGGGGACTTGTGAGAAATACTCATCAATCTCATTAAGGTCCGAAACTATTCATGAGCTTCCCGATGAGTTAGTATGTCCGGAACTCCACACTTTAATGTTGGAATGTAGCAGCAGTATCTTTCTGTGCAAACCCAGTACTAAAATTCCGGACAAGTTTTTTAGAGGTACAGAGAAACTTATGGTTTTAGAGTTGAACGGAGTAACTGTGTTGCCACTGCCATCTTCACTTGAAAATTTGATGGAACTTCGAATGTTATGCCTAAATGAATGCAAGTTAGGAGATATAGCTATACTCAAGGATCTCAAGAATAAGCTTGAAGTACTTAGACTTCGAGGTTCTGATATAAAAGCGTTGCCATTTGAGCTAGGAGAGTTAACTCATCTTCGGTTGTTAGATCTGGGGGATTGTGAAGAGCTCGAAGTGATTCCAAATGGTGTCATATCCAAATTACACTGGCTTGAAGAATTACATTTCCCTTATAGCTTTAACAATTGGAAGGGCACAACAACCAATGAGGAAATAAGCAAAGTGAGCCTTGAGGAGTTAATGTCATTGACTCGATTATCGACATTAGACATTTGCATACCATTTCTCAGGCTGTTGCCTGAAGACCTTGGCTTTCTGAATTTGAGCAGATTTTTTATTATAGTGGGCAGCCCCCTGTCAGATTATGATGGTGATTATCTAGAGAGAGAGACATTTTCGTCAACGTCGGTGGTCCTGAACGAAGTCAATTTCGAAGATGAGGGTTTGATTGATTTCAACATCTTAGAACGCCTACTTGGCAAACCAAAATGGTCCATTGAAAGAGGTGGACTATGCCCATCAAGATCCTTCAATAACTTAACTGAACTAGTACTTCTAGAGTGCAAGTTGAAATATCTCTTCTCCCCCTCCTGCGCCAGAAGACTTCTGCAACTCCAACGTCTAGAAATACGCGGCTGTTGGACCATGGAAGCTGTAATTGGAAATTTTGGAAATGAAGAAGAAAAGGATGAAGAAAAGGTCACAAACGTTATAAGCTTCAGTCAATTGACAACTTTGGAATTGAATGGACTACCATGCTTCATAAGCTTTTATCCCCGGATAAAGAAGGCAATAGCAACCGAGAGTCATTCTTTTCCACCCGCACAATCTCTCTTTAATGAAAAGGTACGCTTCGTCAAAATTATATTTATGAGCAAAGTTGTGGTGACCACATTTGGATACTACGATCAGTATGTAGGAATCCATAGCATAATGACTTTATTCTTTGTTTCTTTTTGTTATATAGAAAAAAAGAGCACATTCTTCACTTATTTTTTGACCTTAATCATGTAATTATCGAGAATATCCTTGCTCTTAAAACCACCTCTTATTAATTATTGCAACTTGAAACAATCACTCTGTACTTTTCGAGTGAATTATATTATGTCAGTCAATGCTATTAAGAATTCATATTGTCCAGTGTTCCCACCCTTCAAGTTCGAGGCTTGGAGTGTGCAAGATTAATGTTCAGTTTTTGACGTTTTGTTTCTAGCGTGACTAATTTACAATGAATTTAGAATTTTTTGAGAATTCCCTTTTCGCTTTTTTATTTGTTAATTTTCTTCTTTGCATAAGCATATGCAATAAGCAAACATAAATAAACGAGTTTATTTGGCTACCTATTTGCTAGCTCATTGTATTGACCCTTTGTGATGCATTTAAAGTTGTAGGAAAAATAGTCATTTAACACAAAAATAGTCGAATAAGAAACAAAGTGTCCACCAAACTAAACATAAATATGATTAACGTGATTCTTCAGCGTGCATAATTGCCAACCCTGGTGGTTCAATTGACCCACCACCTGTTTGCAGGGTTTGCTATTTAGTTTTCAACATTTAGGCCGGTTTTTGTTTATAAGAATTGTTTTCGAGTTGCGCCAAACCTTAACCTGAACCAGTCAGCGGTTAAACCCGTCGAACCAGCTGATCCGGTCTAGATTTTAAGACAATGCTTCGGAGGTATACTGTTTTGGAAGAGTTATTACATAGTGTCATGTACACAATTTTCAGTGTGCGATGGCTAACTCATTCTAATATTTTTGGTGTTTAAATTTTCATTTTTCCTTTGGCTAATGTTGTTCTATACTACCGACCTTGGAGTCAATTGTATTAGAAAATAACTTGTGTTACGAGTGAGTGTTGCAGGTTGCATTCCCTGCTTTGGAGGAATTAGACATTGATTCATTGCCAAACATAACAGAGATATGGGACAAGAACTTACTTCCAACTGATCAGTCCTTTCGTCTACTGAGGTCCTTGGAAGTTGGGGGTTGTGAGGAACTGATGAATGTGGTCCCTTCACACGTGCTCCCACGGTTACGGAATGTAGAAGCCCTCACTGTTCAGGACTGTTCGAAGATGGAAGTAATCGTAGTCTTGGAGAAAAGGGAAGAAGAAACACAAGAAGCCACCAATAAAGATATCATCCTGTTCCCAGAGCTAAGGAGTTTGTGGCTTAAAAGATTGGAAAACCTTAAAGCTGTTTGCGCCTACAAATCCGAAGACCAACTCAACCTCAACGTGCAGGTACTTATTTACTACTAATTTCTTACCTTTTTTAGTAGATATTGGTGGGCTTTGGGGTGCGTTTAGAAAGTACTGTAGATACCTACGCATATTTATCCATTTAAAACCAATGGAAGAAGCAATTAATAGAAAATTGGAGTTGGAACGTTTGTTATTGGAGACGTAAAATAAGAAAGGAAAATACACGCACTTGAATTAACTTTTGCTTATCACAATCCATCTAGCATCCGCCTCTCACATATAAGCAAGTGGAATTTTCCAGATTCCATTCCAATTCAATTAGTACCCCCTCCGTCCCAATTTAAATGTCTCATACGGGAGACCGTGCAAATTTGATCTTAAAAAATGATATATTTTCAGAACTACTTGTTAATTTTTTTTTTGTACCATTCAAAAGATCTCAATGAATACTTTTGAATGATGTAAAAAAATTTTAAAAAAAAAATCTAGGGGACATTTAAAATGGGACAGAGGGTGTAATTATTACTCTTTGAAGTACCTAATTTTGTTGTCAGGTGTTGTTCTCTTTAAACTTTTTCAATAATGGTAGAGACACACAACTCCACCACACTTCCAATCACACAACCCTATGTGGCATTGCATGATTGCTGCTTGCAAAATAGTTTCAAAGTGCTTGTTTTTCCATTACCAATCGTGCAGTGCCATGTAGACTTGTGGTTGGTGGCATGGTTTCAAAGTTTTTTGGGCTTTTAAATCTTAGCTTTATCTTTATTCAACTCTTTTTTCATTGTCAGTCTTGTGTCAAATTTTTGTGAATTTTTTTTTCGTCTTGACAAGAGAAATTGAAAAGTAAAAAAATTTAATTCTACCCAAATATTTTTTGAAATATCCAAGATAAAACTCAAAAATCCCAAAATGCCCTGTTTTTGGGTTTTATCTTGGAGATTTCCCAAAAAAAAAATTGGTTAAATTTTTTTTTTGCTTTTCCGATACCTCTCGCCGGAACGAATCAATAGTGCATAAAAAATTGACATAATACTAACAAACGTGGAAAAAATTTGAACAAGGACTATAAGAAAAGAAAGAAAAAAAAAACAAAAAACTAAGAGGAACAGGGGTAATAACTATCATGGTGAGGAGAAATGGTTGTGAGTTCAGTCCTCCCAAAATTTTATACATCTCAGCCCCATGGAAATTTTCAGAGTTGATCGGCTTCCAAATAGAAAAAAATAAAAGAAAAAGGAAATTCAAATTTAAAACACGAGTCAGACCCATTTGAACAAAACATGTACCACTAGAGTATTTCGTATTTGTACGATATAAAGCCTCTTAGAAAACCATGAATCAATACGAATTCAGAAACAAGGACAAGAAATTTGTCCGAGAAAAATACCATACAAGACTTCACTTCCATCCAACGTCACTGCTGTTTCGAGCTTAGCTAGCCCGCTGCTTCATTAGCAATTTCGATAGGCTATCCTAGCCTGAAAAGCATACATATTGCCAGTTTCATTCTTCAATTTCATTCTTTAAACAATTTCATCATTCAATACAAAATGAAATTTTACAGGTTGTATTCCCAAAGTTGAGGATTATGCATCTCATCAGATTGGGAAGACTTTCAAGTTTCAACAACACTTCTAACATAACCGAAACACGACCCTTGTTCAACCACCAGGTACGGATGTTTCAATTCTGTGAATTACCCGTGACTGTCCTCCCTTTTGCCCTCACCTACGGCAGATCGAGTGCACACTAACAATAAATTAACATTGGATACTTACCAATATTTTATCGAGTGAGTGTGTTGAGTAAAAATATCTTTCATGTTCTCATTTCTAAACAATGTCTCTCTGATTTTATTGTCTGTGCATGTATGTATTTGCCATTGGTCGTCGTTTTATGCAAGTTTGCTTAACTTGCTTATCACTTGGAAGATCTAATGAAAACTAGTGTCAAGCCACAGGCAGCCATTAAATTTTCATTTTCTTTCGGCTAATGTTGTTCTCTATACTACCGACCCTTGGAGTCAAATCTTTTAGAAAATAACTTGCGTTACGAGTGAAACTTGCAGGTTGCATTCCCTGCTTTGGAGGAATTAGACATTAGTTCATTGCCAAACATAACAGCGATATGGAACAAGAAGAACTTACTTCCAACTGATCAGTCCTTTTATCTACTGAGGTCATTGAAAGTCTGGAATTGTGAGAAACTGATGAATGTGATCCCATCACACGTGCTCCCACGGTTACGGATTGTAGAAGCCCTCGAAGTTTTCTTATGTTTGAAGATGGAAGTGATCGTAGTCTTGGAGAAAAGGGATGAAGCTGCCAGCAATAAAGATATCATCCTGTTCGCAGAGCTAAGGAGATTGAAGCTTGAAAGATTGGAAAACCTTAAAGCAGTTTGCGCCTACAAATCCGAAGACCAACTCAACGTCAACGTGCAGGTACTTATTTACTACTAATTTCTTACCTTTTTTAGTAGATGGTGGCCTTTGGGTGCGTTTAAAAAGTAGATGATAATCCATTCATTCATGCTTTAAAACCAATGGAAGAAGCAATTAATGGAAAATTGGAGTTGGAAGAAGACGTAAAATAAGAAAAGAAAATATATTGTATTCAACTTTAGCTCCTCACAGTCCATCTTTTGCCTCTCACGAGGGAGCATGAAAGGCTAAAAGTAGAGCGTTTTCATCATGGGTAGTTCTATTTACAACCCTTTTTCCCTCAATACAACCCATGCAAAATAAATACCAAAACCTTCCTCGCGAAAAGACCATTTAGCCCCTCAAATTACTTCATACCAACCCACCCCACTTTTTCCCAATTGCTAATACCAACCCAGTGCATCTTCTTCTTCCTTCAGCTCCATCGTTTTCTCACTCTTCTCCCACCCACGTCGAAAAAATCCCTCATCTTCCTCCTCCTCCTCCTCCTCCAGCCATTAACCTCCATTGTCCTCCCCTGCCCCTCATCTCTCCTCTCTCTCAATGGAGAACCTTGTTGAATCAATGGAGGGATCTTCTCCCTCACTAGATTTGGGAGAAGAACTCCAAAGAGTATTGGACCAATTTACAACTCCAAGTCCACCAATGGATGCACAAATACAGACCAAGAGTGACCTAGACATGAAGATTTTCAAGCAAAAAACGACCCAAGAATAACCCATTGTTTTTTCGATTTCTCAGTCGTTGTTCGTTCGAAACGGTACCACAGTCCCGAAAACCGTAATACATTTTGGTAGTTAATACCCGAAATGTACCTATAAAACTGGGAGTTTATATCCGAAATTGGTGATGGTAGTTAATATCCGCAATATTGGCCATAATTCAGTAATTTGTATCCGAATTATGTGCTTAGTTTTGGGAGTAAATATCCGAAATGTGCCAAAACTAGACGAGTAAAATAGCGACGATTTCTTTGACTGGTTCGACGGAGAGGGCGATGGCCGAGGTCATACGGAGGGAGGAGGGAAGAGAAAAGGGTTTTGAGAGTTTTGAATGTCAAAATTTGGGACAAAAATAAGGAGGGGCAATTTTGGAAATGTGCCGGGTTATATGAAGCAAAAATAAAGATTTGCCACATCAGCAGGGTTGTATTTAGCAATAGGGCTGTATGAAGTCGAAAAAGGGTTGTAAATAGAACTACCCTTTCATCATATCACTTCCACATATTAAGCAAGTGGAATTTTGCAGATTCCATTCAAATTCAATTAATTATTACCCTTCAAGTGTACCTAATTTGTTGTAGGTGTTGTTCTCTTTAACTTTTTTTTGGAGATTTTTGGTTTTTAAATCTTATCTTTATCTTTATTCAACTCTTTTTCATCTTTGTTAGTCTTGCATCAAGTTTTTGTGGATTTTTAATTCTTCTCGACGAGAGAAATCGAAAAAGTAAAAAAATTTAATTTTACCCAAATATTTTTTGAAAATATCCAAGATAAAATTGAAAAATACCAAAAAGCCTGGCTTTTTGGATTTTATCCTGGATATTTCCAAAAAAAAAATTCACTTTCCCGATTCTTCTTGCCGAGATGACTCAATAATAGCATAAAAGTTTCACTTAACACTAATAAATGTGAAAAAAAATTGAAGGACAAAATAAGAAAAAAAAAACCAAAAAAAAAAGAGGAACAGGGGTAATAACTATCATGTGAGGATAAATGGTTGTGTGTTTAGTCCTCCCAAAATTTTATACATCTCATCCCCATGGAAATTTTCCGAGTTGATCGACTTCCAAGACTTCACTTCACTTCCATCCAACATCACTGCTGTTTCGAGCTTAGCCCGCTGTTTCATTAGCAATTTCGACAGGCTATCCTAGCCTGAAAAGCATACATATGAGAGGAAATGGAAATCTGATTGTATTCCTCAATGTCAATTACAAGAGAGAGATTACATGTTTATACTCAGCCAGATACAACACGTGGAAAAATCTGTTTAACCGACTTAAGTAACAAACTAATACACTAAGCACAACAACTACAACTAATTAACAAACTGATTTGGGGTAGGGATCTGTTGTGATGCACCTCCATACTCTTTATCATGCCCCCGCAAGGTCATGGTGGGATCAGATCGCACCATGAGCTTGTCCTTGAGATAATTGAACCGAGCGACACTTAAGGTTTGGTAAACAAATCAACCAATTGCTCACTTGTGGGAATATGACGAGCCATAACTTTTTCCCGAATAAAGTGGTAATCCACCTCAATATGCTTAGAGCGAGCATGGAACACCGGATTGGCAGCCAAGGCAAGGGCAGAAAGATTATCGCACCATAAGACTGTAGAGGGAACAGAGACAAGACCAAAATCACGTAAAAGCATGGTCAACCAACTGAGCTCTGCTGCAGTTTAAGCCAAAGCACGATACTCAGCCTCTGTGGAGGAGTGCTTGCGACCTTGGATTGTGTCGTAGAGAGTGTCGCCCCAAGCGTAGGGCTAGGTCAGCAGTAGCATAATAACCGGTAAGACCGGGTCGAATCCACAGGGACCGAACGCACCCGGCGTGAGAGTTGACTTGCGAATGAAGTTTTTAGCCTTAAAGCGGCAAACTTGGCTTTTGGATTTTGGTTGATGGAATTCACTTAACTTCGTGAACGACTCGGAAGATTAAAAACGGCAAATTAAACTAAGGCGTAGTCTAGGGGATCATAAATACCACAACTAAGGCTAAACCGTTCGACTCTTGATAACCGGCTCGGGACACCGTTAGATGCTCCCGAACGGAAGATTTAGAGATTAAAACCATTTGACTAGAAAATGTGCTTCACAAAGATTAGGATTCTTGTGCCATTTAGACAAACATTTTGATTGACATCGCCCTAAGCATCACACGTGCCAAGTGGTCAAGCCCTTGGCTACGTGAGATCAAAGAGATTAACAAATCCAAATTTTGATACATAAAATTAATCCTAACTCTTTGATCAACAGGAAGTGTTTGCTTTTGAGATGAGAGGAACGGATTAGCCCGAGTCATGGAGTGTTAATCACCCCATGACCAAGCCTACTTAACTACTCACACATTATGCTAGAAAACAAGTCTAGAATTTTGAAGAAAACTAATAACATGCTTAACAATTCTAAAAACTAATTTTTAATGAAGATCCTAGGTTAGCCTACAATATTAGTACTTGAGAAATTATCAAACAATCACTAAGAACAAGAGTTTTCAAAGGATTAAGCTAGAAAATCACAAGACTAAAAACTAGATGAACTTGGAAATAAACTATATATATTGAAAGATCCAATCACGAGGAACAAGATTAATACACGGTAATTAAACGGGAAATGAAAACTTACTTGAGAAAAACTAGAGAGATGAACCTTAAACTCTCTCCAATGGAGGAGAGAGGTGAGAGCAAAACTAACTAAGGAGGAAGAACTAGGAGAGAGGAGGGAGGAAGGTATTTATACTAAAAGCCATTTACATTGGCTAATTATCCCAAAAACATACTATAAGTGGAAAGTTTCCATATATGGAAGATATTAAAACAACCAAAATCTGTCAAAAAATCGCCAAGGATGGGTCTGGATCGATCCAACTTCATCATGGATCGATCCAGATGAGTCTGGAGAGTTTTGGGATGATCTGGATCGATCCATGATGGTTTGGATCGATCCAAGGTAGTTTGGCAAGAAGTGGATCGATCCACTTGGGCCCTGGATCGATCCAGATAGTGTGGATCGATCCAACTTGATCATGGATCGATCCAGAAGTGTCTGTTTAGGCAGATTTTTTACCCAACTTCGCGGGCACGCCCCGGCTTCGTCCGAACTCGGAATGAGGCTATTCTTGAACCGTTGGAAAGCTCTATGAGTCTACTTTCAAACCCAATTGACCTCATCTTCATAGCCTTTGTATCTTGAGAGAAATGAGCCTTTTTCTATCGGTTGGTCAGATTTTCTCAAGGCTCATAGCTCCAGATTTCTTGTTCCTTTGTTTCGGGCCTTCCTTGAACCTTCCAAAGCTTCTTGAATCGACTTCTAAGCTTCGGCGATTGTCCTCCACGGCATTGCGGGACCTTAGGTACTTCCGGATACAACCGGGGATTATTTGGAGCTTAAGGATACGCCTTTTGCTCCATTTTACCTAAAACTTGGAAAACACACCAAACGCGCAATATCAAACAATTCAAAGTATTTTAAATGCGAAAGTGTGTGCAAAATGAGAGAGATAAGCCCGGATTATATGCAACATTTGGGGCTTATCAAGGAGCGTGCTACAGTGGGCTGCTTCTTGGCAGTCCAAGAAATGAGATTGGAACCCAAAAACACACAATAGCCAGTGGTGAACCTACGGTCCAGAGAACAGCCAGCCCAATCAGAGTCAGAATATGCTGTAAGAGTAAAATCCCCAGGGGAGAAAACCATGTCGTGAGTTAAGGTACCCTTGAGATACCTAAGTAGTCTTTTGACAGCTTTAAAATCGCCAATAGAAGGTTGATGCATGTGTTGACAAGTAGAATTTACAGCCAAAGCTAAGTCAGGACGTGTAATAGTCATGTATTGAAGAGCACCAACTAGACCCCTATAGAGAGAAGGGTCTGAAAAAAGAGCTGCATCAGTAGGTGAAGGAATAGGCTTAACAGCCATGGGAGAAGGATAGGGCTTGCAATTTGACATCCCTGCCTTGTTAAGAATTTCCAAAGCATACTTGTGCTGAGATAAGAAATAGCCTTGAGCAGTAGCAGTAACAAAAATACCTAAGAAGTAAGACATGTTACCAAGCTCTTTCATGGCAAAAGAAGCATGCATCTGAGATACTAGCTTGGTGATAAAAGAAGGATCACTTCCAGTAAGCAATATGTCATCCATGTAGATGAGAAGGATGGTGATAGCTGTTGGTGTTTGTAGCACAAATAAAGAAGAGTCACAATGACTAGACTTGAATCCTTTGGTCAAAAAAAAACTGGGAGAAGGTAGAAAACCAGGCTCTGGGAGCCTGTTTAAGCCCATATAGGGCTTTATGTAGCATGCACACATGAGTAGGATGATGAGCATCAATAAAACCCTGAGGCTGTTGGAGATAAACCTCTTCCTCTAATGTGCCATGTAGGAAAGCATTAGAAATATCCATCTGTTTAATCGTCCAATTGTGTGTAAGTGCCAAGGAAAGCAACACTCTAATTGTAGGTTGCTTAGCTACAGGACTGAATGTCTCATGATAGTCAATTCCCTCTTCTTGAAGATACCCTTTGGCAACCAAACGAGCCTTATATCTTGCTATGCTACCATCAGAATTTCTCTTGAGCTTAAAGACCCATTTGCAACCAATGGGATGTTTGCCAGGAGGCAAAGGAACCAAGGACCAAGTACCTTGATTTTGAAGAGCTTGAAACTCTTCATTCATAGCCTGGAACCATAAAGGAGACTCTAGTGCCTGAGCAACAGTAGCAGGTTCAGAAGTAGAAAGGTCAGGAGAAGAAAGAGTAGCAGAGAGACAAAGTGGATGTCTTGGTTTAAAAATCCCTGATTTGGACCTGGTTGTCATGGAATGAGACAGAGAAGGTCCTGAAGAAGAATGCCGAATTATAGGTGAAGAGAGAGAATGAGACTGAATTGGGGATGGTTTAACCACAGAGGAAGGCAGGATAGAAGATGAGACAGTAGGAGATTCTTGTTGTGGCTGTGAATCTAAACATGAAGATGGAGAGCAAGATGAAACTGATCCTGGAGGAGAAGTCCAGAAGAAAGAATGTAATTGATCTAGAGTGGGAGAGACCTCAGGAGAACTAGTATGAGTGGAAAAGGGAAAAACAGTTTCATCAAACAAGACATGTCTTGAGATATATATATATATATATATATATATATATATATATATGACCAGTTGTGGGATCCAAACATCTATAACCTTTGTAAGAAGGATGATAGCCAAGAAAAACACAAGCAACAGAACGTGGTTGAAGTTTGTTAGAAGTATAAGGCCTCAACCATAGATAGCATTGACAGCCAAAGACCTTAAGAATAGAAAAGTCTGGTACATGACAATACAACTTTTCATACGGAGTCATGTTACCTATAGAAGAACTAGGAAGTCTGTTGATCAAAAAAATGGCAGTAGCAAGGGCATCATACCAATATTTCAAAGGCATAGAAGAGTGATGTAATAGAGTAATAGTAGTTTCCACTAGGTGTCTATGTTTTCTCTCAGCTACCCCATTCTGAGATGGAGTATGAGGGCAACAAAGCTCATGTTTTATGCCGTGAGCAGTGAGATAAGTAGCAAATTGAGCACCAGTGTATTCACCCCGACCATCAGTTCTAAACACTTTAAGAGAAGTAGAGAACTGATTTTCAACAAAAGCTTTGAATTCCAGAAATTTAGGATAAATATCACTCTTAACATGTAGTGGATAGAGCCATGTAAAGCGACTATAGTCATCAACAAAGATCACATAGTATTTGAAACCAGAAACCAGAAACTGAAGGAAGAAAGGGGCCCCAAACATCACTATGAATAAGAGCCAAGGGTTTATCAACTGTAGAATTAGACAATGCAAATGGCAGTCTGTGGGATTTAGCCACACAACAATGAGAACACAGAGAACTAGCTCTCTTATTATTACTAACAACTGGAATATGAAATTTACTAGCAAGGTGATGAAATTTCTCAGCGGAAGGATGACCCAAGCGGTGATGCCAAATGTCTTGAGGAGCTTTGGCAGAAAAACAGGAAGGAGAAGTACCAGATGAAGGAGTTGGTATAGGAGAGACTTGATAGAGACCATCAATATGCTGGCCCTGAAAAAGCACTTGCTTGTGGGTTTTGTCCTGAACAACAAAGGAATTTTCATCAAATGTAATTGTACAATCATTATCCTTTGCTAATTGATGTACAGACACAAGATTAGAGGCTATGCCAGGCACATGGAGAACATTATTCAAAGAGAAAGAATGAGAGGAAGTAGGTAAAATACCATTGCCAGTATTATGAATGGGCAGAGTAGTGCCATTTCCAACTGTAACTTGCTCAGATCCTTGATACGGTTCATACAGAGACAGAGAAGACAAGTCATTAGTGATGTGAGTGGAGGCAGCAGAGTCCACATACCAATTCGAATTAGTCTGTTCTGGAACTGAAGCAACATAAGCCTTGGTGGTCGAAGAAGAAGCATATGAACCAGACGAGCTGTTTGGCTGATACTCCATATTCAATCTATGCCAGCAGTTAAAGGTTGTATGACCTGGTTTATCACAGATTTGGCAAACAATATTACCAGAAGATGATCCAAATGAACCAGAAGAAAAACCAGTTCCTTGAGGTCCTTGAGTATATCCTGAAGGACCTTGAGAGTGTCCAGTGTAGTTAGATTTGGTTCCACCTCTAAAGTTTCCTTTTCCAGTTTGATAACCCCTATTAGAGTAATTTCCTCGATTATTGCTGCAAAAATTTCCTCGATAACCTTCTCTGTTAGAATAATTTCCCCTATTTCCTTGAGAGAGATAATTTCCCCTATGTCCTTGGTGAGAATAACTCCCCCGAGAAGCAACAAAAGCGACATTCAGATCAGTGGAGGAATGAGATTTTGGAGGTGTTTCCTCATGAATTGCCTCAGAAAGAAGTAAAGCACACAGTTCTTCCGTGGCAATTGGTGTTGACCTAGTACGTATCGAGGTTTTGAAGGAACGATAGTCATCAGACAAGCCATTGAGTGTGATTAGCACCAGATCTTCACTATCTATTTGTGATCCCGCTAAAGTAAGTTGATCATTCAGATTCTTGATTTGCTGTAAGTACACATCCATAGTATTCGAGCCTTTGACAGTAGCAGTTAAACGATTCTTTAACTGATGAATATGAGATCGTGAGAGAGATGTGAAACGTTTCTCAATATTACTCCAAGTTTCACGACTCGATCCACAGTTAATCACAACAGGATAAACAGCAGAAGAAAGTGTACCAGAAATACAACTCATCAGATGAGCATCATCAACCATCCACTGTAGAAATTCTGGATTTGTAACTTCCTGATTTGTAGAATCACGAATCTTTGTTGATGGTGCTACTCATGTTCCATCAACGAACGAGTACAATCATGTTGCTTTGAGTATATTTTGCCATTGATTCTTCCAGATAATGAAATTAGAGGCATCAAGTTTGACAGATACAAAGGCATTGAGATTTGAGATGAGAAGGGAAAGATTTGACGATGGAGAAGGAGATTTTACTGAAGAGTTTGAAGAAGAAGCTATGGCGGCCATAGTTGAGACTTGCTCGTGAGAGCTCTAGGGCTCTGATACCATGAGAGGAAATGGAAATCTGATTGTATTCCTCAATGTCAATTACAAGAGAGAGATTACATGTTTATACTCAGCCAGATACAACACGTGGGAAAATCTGTTTAACCGACTTAAGTAACAAACTAATACACTAAGCACAACAACTACAACTAATTAACAAACTGATTTGGGGTAGGGATCTGCTGTGATGTACCTCCATACTCTTTATCAACATATTGCCAGTTCCATTCTTCAATTTCATTCTTTAAACAATTTCATTATTCAATACAAAATGAAATTTTACAGGTTGAATTCCCAAAGTTGAGGATTATGCATCTCGTGAGTTTGGGAAGACTTTCAAGTTTCAACAACACTTCTAACATAACCGAAACACGGCCCTTGTTCAACCACCAGGTACGGATGTTTCAATTCTTTGAATTACCCGTGACTGTCGTACACACGAGAAAAGAAGATTAGGAATATTACAGCTCAATTGAATTTTTTTAATAAGAGTTTTATCGAATGCAAACATTGGTATGTGGATATGTTGACGGCATTCAAGGACATTACAACCTTATAACACTGACAAATGTTTTCACCAAATTTAAATTAAAAATTACCACTTCTTATTTGGGTTTGAATCTTAATCTGAATGTATTTTCCTTGAATTGTGGCAAACATTTATATTTGCTTAACCTTGATTTGGAGCCGATTCTAAGCCTATAAATTGGTTGTACTGCTGCTTAACTATTTCAGATTAAAACAAAAAATAGTTAGCAATTTGCTTTCGATATTGTAGTGCATTATGTTTCCCAACCAAGAAGACATTCCTTGGTACGTGATTGTGCTTGCTTTTGTTATGTACACTACATACATAAATATGTGAAGAGAGAAATGAATAATTTCTCAGTATCAGAACACATTTAAATTTTATGAATTCCAAAAGTATCTCTTAATTTCCCAGTACCCACCCTCCTCCCTTTTGCTTTTACCTACGGCAAATTAACATCTGATACTCACCTTTGCGCTTTCTTTAAACCAACATCCATCCATGTTCATTTCGATCTTTTGACGACCAAAGTGAACGCTTAATTGGAGAATGTTCGGTTACTAGATGGTGACCAACGTTTAGTTTTGCGGTGGCCGAAAAACCACCACCATTTCGGCCCAGTTTGCTTAACTTGCTTATCACTTGGATATCTAATGAAAACTAGTATCAAGCCACAGGCAACCATTATTGTTAACTTGAAGCTAACTTTTGGAAGCCACTCACTCATTCTAATATTTTTGGTGTTTAAATTTTCATTTTCCTTTCGGCTAATGTTGCTCTATACTACCAACCTTGGAGTCAAATGTTTTAGAAAATAACTTGTGATACGAGTGAGTGTCGCAGGTTGCATTCTCTGCTTTGGAGGAATTATCCATTGTTTCAGTGCCAAACATAACAGAGATATGGGACAAGAACTTACTTCCAACTGATCAGTCATTTTGTCTACTGAGGTCCTTGGAAGTCGGGTATTGTGAGGAACTGATGAATGCGGTCCCATCACACGTGCTCCCACGGTTACGGAATGTAGAAGCCCTCGAAGTTTTCTTATGTTTGAAGATGGAAGTGATCGTAGTCTTGGAGAAAAGGGAAGAAGCTGCCAGCAATAAAGATATCATCCTGTTCCCAGAGCTAAGGAGATTGAAGCTTGAAAGATTGGAAAAACTTAAAGCAGTTTGCGCCTACAAATCCGAAGACCAACTCGACTTCAACGTGCTGGTACTTATCTACTAATTTCTTACCCTTTTCTTCGTAGATATTGGTGGCCTTTGGGGTGCGTTTAAGCAGATTGGTTTTATCCATTTAAAACCAATGGAAGAAGCAATTAATAGAAAATTGGAGTTGGAACATTTGCTATTGGAGACGTAAAATAAGAAAAATAAATATACGCACTTTAATTAGCTTTAGCTCCTCATAATCCATTTTCCAGATTCCATTCCAATTCAGTTACTAATTATTACTCTTTTTTTTTTTACCTAATTTTGTTGTCAAGAGTTGTTCTCTTTCAATTTTTTCAATAATGGTAGGGGCACACAACTCTACCACACCACCAACTACACAAGCCTACGTGGCACTGCATACTGCATGATTGGTGGTTGCAAAGTAGTTTCAAAGTGCTTGTTTTCCCATTACCAATCGTGCAATGCCACGTAGGCTTGTGTGATTGGTGGTGTGGTGTGTCCCTAGAATTATTCAAATTTTTTTTTTTGTGTGTGTGTGCATTTTTTTGGCTTTTAAATCTTAGCTTTATCTTTATTCAACTCTTTCCTTTATTCAACTCTTTTTCATCTTTGTTAGTCTTGTGTCAACTTTTTGTGGATTTTTAATTTGTCTCGACGAGAGAAATCGATAAAGTAAAAAAATTTAGTTTTACTTAAATATTTTTTTAAAATGTCCAAGATCTAAAACTCAAAAATCCCAAAATGCCCCGATTTTTGGATTTTATCTTGGATATTTCCACAAAAAAAATTGGTTAAAAAGAATTTACTTTCCGATTCCTCTGCCGAGATGAATCAATAATGCATAAAAGTTTGACATAACACTAACAAACGTGGAACAAAGGACAAAATAAGAAGGAGAAAAAAAAACTAAGAGGAACAGGGGTAATAACTATCATGTGAGGAGAAATGATTGTGAGTTTAGTCCTCCAAAAATTTTATACATCTCATCCCCATGGAAATTTTCCGACTTGATTGGCTTCCAAAGAGACAAAAATATAAGAAAAAGGAAATTCAAATTTAAAACACGAGTCAGGCCAATGTAAACAAAACATGTACCTACCACTAGAGTATTTCTTCAGTCCCACTCACAAACAAAAAATGAGAAATTATTTCAAGAAATGGAAGTGCATGTCAAAACTAGGCTCGAGGTTCCTCATCCTTTCCTATTTCATTTGATCAGAACAAAAACTCATGCATATTTTTCTTGAGTAAAGTACTTTTGTGCACGCCCATGCAGTGTCACAAGTACTATTCTGTTGTATTAAGCGCACAGAATGAATTTTTACAGGTTGTATTCCAAAAAATATATATATATAAGCCATCTTTAAACAATTTCATTCTTCAAAACAAAATAAATTTTTACAGGTTGTATTCCCAAAGTTGAGGAAGCAAGATATTCGTGTTGACTGGCCTTCACTGAAGAACTTCAATAAGGTGTTGTGAATTTTAACTTTTGCGGGCTTCCTTTCTCAACCCAACGAACCCTAATCTTTGAAAACAAACTGTTGAACTGATGCTTCCTATATATTCTCTATTTCTCTGTTTTTTCATTCTTTCATTCTGCCTTTTATTAGGAATGTGCAATAATGGATGAAAGTGGTAATCGTATACAGCTCCGTCAACCGTGAAAGCATGAGTATGTTTTATGCTATGCCACAAGGACCCAGGTACAAGTGTCATCCATAATGTGTTTATTTTAGATAAAATTTGCTTTATGTATGTGGAAGAGTCCATGTAATGTGGGTTTAAGAGGAAGAAGTATCAAACATGCTTATCTCGATGTCAAATACAACAACAAAAACAATAACAACGAAACCCATATAGTCCATAATTATGGGGGGTATCAGAGCGGGGGAGGATTGGAGGCAGATCTATTCAAGTGATTTTGGCTCTAAAAATTCTTTTTGTATGGACATCTTCACAAATGCTCTGTTAAATGATTAACTTCAAGATATACTATCTGGATATGGATCAGAATGCATTTTCATTCCCCTAACATTTTGAGTGGAAATGTTGTTTTTTTGTTTTACTTACACCAACAATAATTTGCTCCGCAGTTGTGATTTGAGTTGAAGTTGCTGGAGTCTCGATAACACTCGATTGCCTCCTACATCAAATGAAAAAACACTTTTTCATTCGAATAAGTCAAAAAGAAATATTTGGTAGTGGTGCTATGATGCTATCTCTCTTTAGACTGTAAATAACAAAATAAATTTCCCTTATTCATCTGTGTAATTTGTAAATTGTATATATATTGTTTATGTACAGATTCAAAACTCTGTTTAGCTGCCTAGCGTTATGTACAACAAATATGTGAACTTCTATAATTAACCTATCTTGGACTATCCGATCAGATAGTTTTGTATGATTTCGGTTGCTAGCTGTGCATGGTTATTATGTCTCTTAATCGTTGAAACATCTGTGACGACCCACCCTTAACATATATACATGTATTCACTGTATTGTACTCATTTAATTTGTGCATATGCAGTTTAGGGAAATAATTGTTGTGAAGCCCGAAGTTTAAAGTTTTATTTGACGCACGGAATAAGACCCTTGACGAACTCGTAGTATTAGACAAAAGACACACTACAAAATTTGATTCTTCTTACAATGCAATTTTCAAATTTAGTGCTATCAATTCCACTTTTTTTTTAAAAAAAATACTTCGGAATCTTTATCATTTCCACTATTGTCCGTATATTCTAGGTACTTTGCAACACTTATATTCAATTAGGAGATATACTTTTGGAAAATCATCAAATGTTTGCTTTTCCTTTCAAAAAAAAAAAAAAAAAGAAGTAACATTTTGCAATATAACAAAATGGAATAATGGGTTAAAAATTAAGAACGGAGGGAGTATTTTTTCGCTTTGCTTTTTCTCTATTTCAAGTCTATCCGATTTGATCGAGAACTTCTTTTTATAGGAAGAGAATAGGCCAAGGGAGTAATTAAACTACCGTATACAATGATTTGGATTGACTTTCGCCTATGAGGAAAAAGAATTGAATCTATTAGATGATGAATCTTTTTGCTCGTTTCCTGTTTTTAATTTATTCTATGCTCTCAATTAAAAAACAAAAAAAAAAACCATGAAGAAAGTGAAGTATTGCAAAGATGTTATTTTCTACTATATATAAATTCAGAGGACGGGGGACAGAGAGTTGTGGACTTAGAGTTGATCAATGCAAAAATTTAATTGGTAAACACGATGAATCGATAAGGGTAAATAGGCCAGCGACGCTAAATTTGTTTTCCATTAGGCATACCTTCCACGTGCATCACATGTGCTTCTTTACTTAGTAATGAAAAAGTAAAAGGAAGTTTCACTGTTGTATATAGTTGGAAAGGCTTTGCTAGTTGTAATTTATACAATTCCGTATGTGAAAAAAATATATTATGGTCTGTATGAGAAGATTCTAATTCTAGAGAGAGAAACAGTAAAATGAAAATGTTCTATTAGTAACTGTCTCAACTGAATACAGAGAGAGGCATTCTCTTATATACAAGACCAATCCTGTAATCCTATTGGTGCATTACTCTAACACACGGATTGCTGACATGTCACCTTCCCGCCTAAACTAACAACAACAGAATTACAAATGAAATGAAACTGGAATGAAAACACAATTCAAATGAAATGCATCAAAGGCACAAACTAACTAAGTCTTGTGTTGATGCTGCTGATTACTTGAAGTAGATGCAGAATCTTCCTTAACACTGTACAGCTCGGAATTATTTGATGGTTTCACCAGGATGGTCTTACAAAATCACAAATCATAGACTAGCTAGCTGCTGGTTTCTTATTAATCTCACGTGTTCGTCATGCCAACGTACACAATTGACATGGTTTCGTGATTCCTCGTGTGCCATTCTCTATTATGGAGGATTATCTTTAGACTAGTTGCATGACAAAGTAATATTTCAATGTTGAGTTATTTTTAACTAGCTTTGGGCTCGTCAAATTGACATGTCTAAAGCATGTGATAGAATTGCTACTTTCCCTGCAGATATCCATGCTGTACTTCACTAGAGTTTGGGGAAATCGTAACCTGGGCTTGTAACTTCTGATTGTGGAATTATTTTGTGCATAATTATTCAGACTTTTAGTTCCTCCGATTCGTATCTAGGAAACATCTTTATGAATTCTTTTTTATTCAGTACGTACAAAATTTGAAAACCGTACAGAAAATTCACACAAAACGTAGTATCAAACTTGAACATTAACAGGTGTGGACGGGTTTAATATTTTCCGTCGATTGTGTTTGTACGTGGTCGCGGATGAATTTGTAATGCATTCTTAACATTTTGTGGGCAATGTCCAAATACTGCTTTGGTGATTCTAAGTTGTATGAAAACGAGAAAGTACGCGCAAAACATGTTGGGTAAAATTGGAAGAAGTGGTAAAAGAGTAAAGAATTCTACTTCTTTCTGTACGAGAGTAATTGAAATTATGCGGAAGCTTAAAAACGTCCTAGAGGGGGTGAATAGGACTTAATTAAAAATTAACCCCTTTTTTTTTTTTAAGAAAAACTTTTATTAGATTTTTTTTTATAAAGAGATTAAACAATTAGAACATACAATAAAATAGCAGAAAATAAATCAGGAGGCAAGACACGCGATATACGTGGAAAACCTTAGGGTCTGAATAACCCTAAGACAAAACCACGGCCTAGTCTACTATTTTCTATTAATCAAAAAGAGAGTTATAGTGCGAAACAGATTACCTCAAGCCTCACCCTTAAGCGTTACCTATTCTCGCCAACTCACGATGCTCCCAGAGCTTCTTTTCGATTCAAGAGCTTGCCACGAACCTCAAGTTCGATCTCCGGAATCAACCGGCTCCGAATAGACTCTTCGTCAATCCGGCCAACAGCAACAAGGCACCAATGGATCACCAGATGAAATGATGAATGATATGCGGAATGAACAGGACAATCAAAAACGTTCGGACAAATGCAGGATGCAAGAACGTTGAAATAGATTGTCACAAAATGCTATGCATGAGTTGATTTGATTGACAACTCATACAAAACAATAAAACTCTAGCATTCAAAAACTTATGTTTTCTTTTCTTTTTCGCAAAAGTGTAGAGTTCAAAAAAAAATCTCAAAAGAATAAGGATGTGTCTATATATAATAAAACAAATTTCCAAAGATTTATGGTTAATAAATTAAAGAGGAAACATGAAACTAAATCCAATATATATGTTTAGCCGATTTCCAAAGTTTGTGAAATGGACCACGTTTCTGTTGTGGTTTGGTAATGAAATTGAAAATGGGATCATGCATATATGGAAAGATCTAGTAATCTAATACTCCAAGAAACGTGTGGGTATATTATTTTCCGAAAAAAAAAATATTTCTATAGATCCCACCATTTTTTGTTATGAGTAGTTTTGAGTTTGGTAGGTAAATCAAATCTTGACTAGAGTACTTTATATTATAACAATAAACGGAAAATCCTAAAGTGTATTTAGGAAACCTATAAAAGATTTGAGAAATGAAAATTCCATAAAATAAGCGTGATGTGGGGGTCAAGAAAATAATTCCCTATTATTATTTTTTTAAACTAATTTAGAGCATTTTAAAATAAGATTAATAAAAGATGAATATATATAAAAAAAAATGCTATGCATGAAATGCCGTGACAATTTTACCTCTGTCGAATTCAAGCGGCTTCACCACGTCAAAAAGCTGAGGGCAAAGGAAGAAGCATCGCGCGAGAAACTACCCCCGAGAAATTACCCCCTATTCAACCTACACATTACAATGCAAAGAAAATAGAATCGATTGAATTAGAGTGTGTTTTGAACAACCCCGGAAAATGCCAAACCAAAATAACTAACAATCTCCCCCTTTGGCTTTTCCGGGACAAAAAACACCCAAAACAGATTACAAATACCGAAGAAATGAGCAGTTGGGATTCACATGAAACTTGATCAATTAGACGGTAAAACCTGCACTTAAAAACCCTCAACAGAATATGCCACGATAGATATTATCCAAAATGGCTAAGGAGATAGACCAACACTCATCTTACATCTCAAAATAATTCTCCCCCTTTGTGTCACGGAAAAACAAAGGAATGGATGATATCAGGGTGAGACACATGAAATTTATATGATAGGAAATAACAAGAATCACATAGGCAAGATGGTTATAAGAGAAAGGCATCGAAAGGAAATTTAAGACCATATGCACAAAATTTGAAAGCATAATGACCGAAGATATCCCCCGTTATCTTTTGTTCTTTTTCTTTAATATAACAAAGCGGCAAGGCAACATATAATCCGAAGAACAAGTATTCAAAGATGAGGCTCAGACAATATGACGAAATTCAAGAGTGCATGAACAAATTTGTATTAAACCAATCCAATGAGTGAATTCGAAGATAAGCCGTAACACACAAGATGAATCTATGACAAAGTGAGTGTGTGACACGTCATAAGATATTAAGATCACTATCCAAATATTCGTCAATTCTCATGTACCATTGGACCGTCAAGCATTCTCCCCCTAACGAAGTCAAACTAAGCACCCATCGATACTAAATATGTCCCCCCCAAAAAAATATAAACTCCCCCTCAACTAAGGAATTTTTATTTTATTTTATA
Source organism: Vaccinium vitis-idaea (assembly GCA_963854785.1). Taxonomy (NCBI): domain Eukaryota; kingdom Viridiplantae; phylum Streptophyta; class Magnoliopsida; order Ericales; family Ericaceae; genus Vaccinium; species Vaccinium vitis-idaea. The sequence goes on along the minus strand of OY978218.1, from coordinate 42,415,189 downwards.
GTATTCTCTTTTACCCCACTGCCGTTTGACGCGAACCTCCGGACTGGATAGAGCCGAATGGATCCGGTTACTAGGCAAGTGGTCCAATACAATGTCTTCACAAGATCTATCCACCTTTTTACGCGAACATTTGGATTGGATAGAGCCGAATGATCCGGTTACTCAGTGAACGTCCGGATAGACATTTTATCTCAACGACAACAAATGTATTTTCTTTTTTCTTTTCCTCCCCTTTTTTTTTTTGTTATTTTGCGTAGCATGACATATAAAACTTGGTATCCAAGTATGAGGCCAAAAAAAAAGTCAATCGCCTAGGGTAAAGACAAGACAAACTGAGGTGCATGAGAATCAACTTTCTTCTTTAAGAAATCTCTCTAACCCAGACGTGTAAAAGTGGCGATCATAGAGTCATAAAACATGCTACACCAAATGTCCGAATGCATCTCATGAGTGGAGTTAATAAGAACCGTGCATGCATTCCCAAAGAAGTACATCTGCGTGAGTCTCATGAATGACTACTCATCCTAAAAAAAAATATGCTAAGCCCCTTATTGTCATTTTTTTTTTTTTTTAAATGAATGGTTATGAATTTTTCATTTGGAGCAAAAAATAAAAGCATCAACATGCAAGATCATGAACCTAAAACTCGCATATACGAAAATAAATAAATAAATAAATAATTTAAAAATAATAATTTTTTTTGTAAAAATAAATAACTAGAAAGACATGTTCACAAGTGTATATATTTAAAAAAAAACATACTAGGATGACAGGCAACACCAAACTTAATCAATTGAAGTTAAACCAATAGATTTTCTAAGGTACTCAAACCTCACGGAATCTAACGGTTTAGTGAAAAGATCAGCTTTTTGATCATGAGTGGGTATAAACTCAAGTGCCACGACACCATCTTCAACCAAATCACGAATAAAATGATGACGGATATCGATATGTTTAGTCCTAGAATGTTGGACTGGATTCTTAGAAATATTAATGGCACTTGTGTTATCACAAAAAACAGTCATTGCACCTTGAGAAATACCATAATCTTGAAGCATTTGCTTCATCCACAATAGTTGAGTGCAACAACTGCCAGCTGCAATATATTCAACTTCGGCAGTGGACAAGGAAACACAATTTTGTTTTTTGCTATGCCAAGCAATTAAGCAATTTCCTAGATAAAAACATCCACCAGAAGTGCTTTTACGGTCATCAACACTACCGGCCCAATCAGCATCTGAATAAGCCGCTAAATCAATATTTGTACCTTTAGGGTGCCAAAGACCAAGAGATGAGGTGCCCTTAACATATCGAATAACACGCTTGAGAGCGGTCATTGTGGGATTCTTTAGGGTCAGACTGATAGCGTGCACAAACACCCACACTAAAGGAAATATCAGGGCGACTAGCAGTAAGATATAAGAGACTCCCTATCATGCTACGATAAAGAGTAGGATCAACACTAGCGCCGTTGACATCTTTAGTAATTTTTATACTTGTGCTCATAGGTGTACGTGTGGTTTTAGAATCTGCCATGCCGAATTTTTTAACCAAATCTTTAGCGTAAGTAGATTGAGACAAAAATATACCATCGTCCATTTGACGAACTTGAAACCCTAGAAAATAAGTCAATTCCCCCATAAGACTCATTTGAAATTCGTGGGACATTTGGGCTCCAAATTGTTTCGCATACAACTCACACGTAGAACCAAATACAATATCATCAACATAAATTTGAGCAATCAAAAGATCGCTTTCTATTTTACGAATAAACAAGGTTTGGTCAACTCCCCCTCGAACAAATCCGGTAGTCAATAAATGATCAGTTAAACGTTCATACCAAGCACGAGGGGCTTGTTTTAATCCATATAAAGCCTTACGCAGGCGATACACATGATTGGGACAAGAAGGGTCAACGAAACCCTTAGGTTGTTCAACATAGACCTCCTCCTTTAGGTCACCATTTAAAAAAGCACTTTTAACATCCATTTGTGAAAGTTTAAAGTTTAAATGAGATGCAATGCCAAAAAGTAACCTAATTGATTCTAACCTCGCAACAGGAGCAAAGGTTTCCTCAAAGTCAACTCCCTCAATCTGTGTATAGCCCTGAGCGACCAATCTCGCTTTATTTCTAACCACAATGCCATCACTATCCTTTTTATTTTTAAAAATCCATTTAGTTCCAATGACATTAGTGTGAGAGGGTCTTGGTACTAAGTACCACACATCATTCCTAACAAATTGATGCAATTCCTCTTGCATGGCTTCTATCCATAGCTCTCCATAGCTCATCATTTAAGGCTTCTTCAACCTTTTTAGGTTCTAACGAGGAGGTGTAACAAACATAGTGAACAATATTTTTAGCCCTTTGTCTAGTTAACATGCTATCATTAGGATTTCCTATAACAAGGTTTTTAGGATGATTCAGTTTAACACGAGACGAATGTTCCTTAGCATCTAAGGGCAATAAGTCATGCAAACCTAGTTCTTCATCTATTTGAGGTTCAATAACAGATAATTCTTCCTCATGAATCTCCTCATGCTCACACACATCACTTTCTAAGTTAGTAGGAGAGACATTATCAATGGGATCAGATGAAGTCTCCCCCTCAAAAATATCCCAACTCCCCTCATCATTATCATGGCAGTTTTTATGTTCATCAAGAGTGGTATCATCAACTACAACATTTGCCGACTCAATAAGAGTAGATGTATTAAGGTTATACACTCTAAAAGCTCTACTAGTGTTGGAGTATCCAAGAAAAATACCGTCATCGCTCCGAGAATCAAATTTCCCAAGAGATTCGCTATCTCTTAAGATGTGGCATTTACTACCAAAAACTCGAAAATATTTAACAGAGGGTTTTTTTCCATTCCAGATCTCATAAGGAGTGCAAGTAGTACCGGGTCTCACATAGACCCGATTTATGGTGTAACAAGCAGTGTTAATGGCCTCGGCCCACAAATTTCTAGGGACATGTTTAGCATGTAGCATGACTCTAGCCATTTCTTGGAGAGTTCTATTTTTCCTCTCAACAACCCCATTTTGTTGAGGTGTGCGAGGAGCAGAAAACTCATGCTTGATGCCTTCATCATCACAGTATTTCTCAATTTCAGAGTTTTCAAACTCTCCACCATAATCACTTCTAACACGTATAATAGGATACCCTTTTTCATTTTGAATACGTTGGCAAATAGTTTTAAAGCAAGAAAAAGCATTAGATTTTTCTCTAAGATAACCAACCCACGAAAAACGAGAGAAATCATCTACAATGACAATAATATATCTTTTACCACCTAGACTTTCAGTGCGAGAGGGACCCATAAGGTCCATGTGAAGAAGTTCAAGACATTTAGTGGTAGCAATGATGTTAGTCTTTTTATGAGAACTTTTAATTTGCTTCCCTTTCATACAACCTCCACAAACTAAGCCTTGCCCGTTGGCAAGTTTAGGCACACTTCTCACCACTTCATTTCTAGTAATACGATGCAAATCTGAGAAATTAACGTGTCCCAAACGTTGGTGCCAAAGTTCAACATCATCAAGCATAATACGATTACACACAGCAGGACTAGCCATTTCAACACAGTAGCAATTATCAGATGATCTCACTCCTTTAACTACACATGCACCAGATTCATTAATAATAGAACAACCATTTTTAGAGAATTGAACTACATGCATGTTGTCACAAAATTGACCAATACTTAACAAATTAGCTTTTAATCCCTCAACATATAAGACATTTTCTAAATGAGGAAGGCCTGGAGAAGATATGGTGCCTTGTCCGACGATTTTACCTGTATTACCATCACCAAAAGTGACGAAGCCACCATTGTAATTTTCTACCTTGCTAAACCAAGACTTATCGCCAGTCATATGCCTAGAGCAACCACTGTCCAAATACCAAACATGCGTATTATTAGCTTTGAACGCAGTGTGAGCAACGTGACACACTATATCAACTTTCCTCCAAGCTTGTTTAGGTTTAATATCCATTTGAGACTGGTGGTTAACAGAACTCTTACTAGGTGAGGTATTACTTTTCTTCATTCCTTCAGCAAAAATAGAAAGTTTTTGTATTTCCTCAACAATGTGAGAAGTTTGATTAGCCAAAATATTTAACTGTTTTTCAAAATTTCCATTAATTTTTTCAGACTTTGGCTGGAATATCTCACGGGGTTTCTCAAACTTAGAGACACTTTGTTTTGCCCCAGAGTAAATTTTAGGAATTTGAAACCTACCATTTCCCCTTTTATTATCCTTAAGAAGTTTGTAGCAATAAGGACGAATGTGACCTAAAGTGCCGCAATGGTGGCAAGTGATAATCCGTTTCTTAGGGATAGGAGGTTCCATGATCTTAGGAACAGCCGGAGACACGGGTTTCACAAATTTTATCTCTTTGTTAGAATTTTCACTAGTCTGAGGGGTAAGAGAAGGTGGGTCGATGAATCCAAGGCCACTTCTATTTTTAAAAGTACATGTTAATTCAGCTATACGAGAAGCGCCACAATCATTTCTCTTAATGGCCTCACTGGCCTCTCTTAAATCATGTTCCAAGATTTTAATTCTCTCTTTAGAAATCTCATGAGCCTTCAAGGCCTCTAAACAATCTTTTTCAATTTTAGCAAATTTTTCGTTGAACTTTATTTGGTGCACCTTTTTTTTTTTTGAACGGCAAAGAAGAATTTTATTAATCTTTGAAAACGAATTACAAAGATTAAAAGGGACCGGAAGAAGGCATCACAACGCAAAGAGACATCCCAACTAGGTTGGCACCCCTCTCCGCGACAATCATATGCCATCACAGACCCAAAAGGGAGATAACAAAGGTTAACAAGCAGTCAACCAAACCAAAAACTAGAGACTATGGAGAACAGAACACAAAGAGAGTTAAACAATAAAACCCCACAGACATAGCAGCAATTGGCACCAGAAACTGATATATAAGCATTCCTCTGGGGAGTCAACGAAAGCAGCAACACCAATCCGATTCTGGGGTAGCCAAGGAAGTGATTTTCAAGCATTCCTTCATTTTGCTGCAGAGATATTGAAGCATTCGGCAGCAACCTAAATATGAGGCAAAGTCAACAAGAGCAACAGCACCAAACCGATTCTGGGGTAGTCAAGGAAGTGATTTTCAAGCATTCCTTCAACCAAAATAGAGCCACACAGAGTCACGGAAACAAACTCCAGAAATAAAGCTTTCAACCTTCATCTTGCTTCAGAATTATTGAGGCATTCGACAGCAATCTGAATATGAGGCATGAACCAGCTGCACTTTCAAAATTAAAAAGTTCCTTGTTCCTACAGCTTCCAGCAGATTGAAGCTCTTGTTATTCCATATGCATAATAGACCACCAGCAGATCCAGCGGCCTCAATGTCCATGAACTCGAAATTGTCATCCCACCAAATGGTTTTGATAAAGTCCTTTGAGATTGTACCTTGCTTGCTCTCCTGAAAGAAAACCATGTCCACCTTTTTTTCCTTGAGTAAAATTTTAATTCTTCCCCTTTTCTCTTGTTTTCCTAACCCCCTAATATTCCAGGACAAAAACTTCATGTTTGGGGGTAAGCTTTGAATTAAAATTATTTGGAAGTGAGACTGAGTTGCCCTTCAGCCCCCGCCTTATCCTGCGCCTCCAATTCTGCTATCTTACTTAACACCTCATCATCATCACCATCATAGTTGTAGCCGATAAGTTTGTTCATCTGCCTTATTGTTTGAGCTTCAGTGAGAATAATTCTGTTTCTGTTGCTAATACCCTCAGTAGATACTGATGCAGACAGGGCAGCAGTTGCGACTGCTGTTCTTAGGACTACACACTTCTTTTTCCCCTTACCTTCCTTTTGGTTACGTTTGTTTACCTTTGAATTTCCTAATATTTCATCAATATTTTTCCTCTTGACCTTCCCTTGAACACCTTTTACTGCTGCATGAATGGGATTGTGGTATTCCTCGAAAACATCAGCTTGAGGACTTTCATTATGGATTATCTCTGACCCCAAGTGAGCATTTGGCTTGTTGCAGTTATTGATTAGTGCTATTTCTGCTGAGTTGTCATCCTGAATCTCCTCAGGATTATTGCTAGTGTTGTGGTTGACTTCAATTAATGCTTGTTCCTTTGAGGTAACAGCCATGCCCATTAATTCATTACCCCCTTTTTCTGCTGGGTTGTCATCCTGAATCTCCTCATGATTACTTCTAGTGTTGTGATTGGCTTCAATTAATGCTTGTTCCTTTGAGGTAGCAGCCAGGCCCATTAATTCGTTACCACCTTTTTCTTGAGCTTCCAACTGCATTTCGGCCATAAAGCCGATTGGGTATAAGACAGTTCCAAAGCTATCAGGAACCTTTTCACTTCCCATAGTTGATGATTCAAACCCCGAAGAGAATACAGTTGAGAACGTGTCATCAATACAACCATTATTGATCTGCATGCCTGAACCCACTGAAGGTGCAACTGGGAGTTCCACATCAGCCGTTTTGTTGTCATTATTACCTCTTATGATTGGATCCAGATCAATCTTCCCTGCCCTTTCAGAGTTTGATAGTGCCATGTCATCGTCCTCGTCATCGTCTTCAACCTCACCTTCTTTCTCCATGGGTCTCTCAGTAGATGCAAGCAATGTGCTTTGAGTGATTATTCTGAATGTTTCTTCTTCCTCAACCCGGATTTGGTATTTTACCCCTTCAATTAGTAGGTCAATGAAACCTGATATCCTTTGAATTTGCTCAGTTGCTACCAGTATCCTTCCTTTCACGTATGATGTTGCCTTCAAAGTGTTGTCATCAATCTGGATGAAATGGCCTAATCTGTTCCCAATATCTCTAAACGTTTGGGCTGACCATGTGTTGATAGGCATTCCATAGCAGGATATCCAGACAAACCTCTCTTCACTAGCTTTCTCTCCATTCCATTGTTTTATCTCCTCAACCCAATTTGAGAGCCAATTTTCAGAAATTATGTTGTCTCTAGTTTCGTTGTTAGGGAATGTGATTAAGACAAACCTCCCACCCATTGCTTTAACTTGAACTTCATGAACCCCTTCTTTTTTGAAGATAGTTTCTAGATCTTCCGTTGATATCAGCCTTCTAATTCTTGCAACTGCACTTCTAAGGAGTCCACCATTACTATCAGGTTTAACATTGATGCATCCCAAATTTCTGTACACTCCTACAGAGCATTCTGTAGGAGTATGAGTGTTCTTGGTGTACAAAACTTCGTGAATTTTAGCATTCCTCATCTCTCCTTGTTTACTTGATTCTGGAATTCCCTTTATCCTCCAAACCTCTTTACCTCTAGCTGCACTTTGAGTCTGGAATCTAACCCCATGTCTGAATTGTGAATCATAAAGGGGTTTACTCTGAGAATTTTTGTTTTTCTGGAGGTTATGGTGTCTCAAATCTGATTTGGGGTTTCTTTGGAAGCTTTGGATATCCTCTTTCCTCAGGTATTTTGCTATATTAACTACCAATTTTTGGCCCCAGAACCATCGCCCATTTGTTTCCAGAATTGCTAGATTAGCATCTTCATACCTATTGAACCTCACAAACCCAAAACTTTGACCCGTAATTTTGCTCTTCTTTTCAGGAATAAAAATGTTTCTAACTTTACCAAATTTGGAGAAAAGATTGAAGACCCAAACTTTGCCAATCCGATGAGGGAGATTATCAACAAAGATGGTTGAGGATTTGAGCGAATGAAACCTAGTATCAGTCATTGGAGAATTGGGATGATGATGTTAATGAAAGCAGACCTTTGGGTACCTTTTAAGCCTCACATGCAATGAAGAAACTGAAACGCCAAACAAATCATCTTCAAGGAATCTCTTAGCTTGGCTCAAAACCCACAAATCCGCACAGCTCCAGCGATGGGAATTTGAAAACCCCAAACGATTTTATCAGCTTCAACTCAAGAAACCCAAACTTCTGAAGTATTTTATCAGATTACAGACCTCACCATGCGATTCGAGCGATGAGATGTCCAGATAACTTACACCCCAGCCCTTATCCACAGGCTTTTACCGTTAACTCTTCTATTTGGTGCACCTTTAACTCTTCTATTTCGTGAATCTTAGATTCAACATCAACATGAAGACCGTTTCTTTCAGTTTCAACCTTTTTAATGACTTGAATCAAATCTTTATTTTTCTTTTTCAATTTAACGCATTCTTTGAAAAGTTCGTTATAAGCATCAGTAATAGATTCTAAGTCATCCTCATCATCATTATTATCCTCACCACTAGATTCATAGTTATCAGCAATACTATATGAAGGTGTGGACACAGCAGTTTTCGGTGATGTAGGAGATGTGATATTAGCAACAAGAACAGTGTATCGAGGGACTTCATCAGTCTTATCGTGACTAATTTGAGAATCGTTCTCTTCCTCACTATCATCATCCCAAGTGACTTTGTAACCCCTATTGGATTTCTTTTTGAGTGTGTTGGCACATTCAGCTTGAACATGACCAAAACCATGACACTCATGACATTGAATGCCTTGGGGTTTCTTAGTATTATTAGTAGAGAACTTCTTTTCATCAAAACCAAAATTATTTACTTTAGAAACATCTTTAGAAGCTGAAGTGATGCCTTGCTTATTATTTTTTCGAAACTTAACAAATTTTCTAAATTTTTTGGCAAAGAAAGCAAGTTCTTCTTCATCAAGATCTTCATCACTATCTTGAGGCACATAGGATTTTACATTGGAAGTTTTAAAAGCAATACTTTTACTAACCTTAGAAGTGGTTTTCTTAGTTAAGTGATTTAACTCGAACGTTTGTAGTTTTCCAACCAATTCTTCAAAAAGCATATCGTCAATTTCAGGCCTTTCTTCAATAGCTACAACTTTAGTTCTGAACCTTTCAGGAAGAGACCTAAGTACTTTACGGCAAACTTTAAGATTAGAAATGGGTTCACCTAAAGCATGAAAAGAATTAACAATATCACTTAGCTTTGTCACAAAACTATCAAAGGTCTCATCTTCTGACATTCTAAGTTCTTCAAAGCGTGTGGTTAGCATTTGAATTTTTGAGGTCTTGACAGTTTTAGTACCTTCATGGGTGACTTGGAGAATATCCCAAGCCTCTTTTGCAGTGGTGCAAGTGGAAATACGACTAAACTCAGTTTTACTTAAAGCACCATAGATGGCTCCTAAGGCTTTGGAGTTTGCCTCAAAACTCTCATTGTCAGCAGAAATCCACTCAGTGTCCTCTTTAGCCCTCATTTTTTTAGTAGTAGCGTCTTCTATGGTTGGGGCCTCATAGCCGTACCTAACAGATCTCCAAACCCTAACTCCTAAGGAACTTAAATATGTTGTCATGCGCGCTTTCCAATAAGGATAATCGTTCCCATCAAAATAGGGTGGCCTCGAGTTTGAGGCTCCCTCACGAGGTGTATTCAAGTCCATGATCACAGGATCAAATACTCAGGAGATAAATCCAAATACGGAGCAACTAGGCTCTGATACCAATTGAAATTATGCGGAAGCTTAAAAACGTCCTAGAGGGGGGGTGAATAGGACTTAATTAAAAATTAACCCCTTTTTTTTTTTTAAGAAAAACTTTTATTAGATTTTTTTTTATAAAGAGATTAAACAATTAGAACATACAATAAAATAGCAGAAAATAAATCAGGAGGCAAGACACGCGATATACGTGGAAAACCTTAGGGTCTGAATAACCCTAAGACAAAACCACGGCCTAGTCTACTATTTTCTATTAATCAAAAAGAGAGTTATAGTGCGAAACAGATTACCTCAAGCCTCACCCTTAAGCGTTACCTATTCTCGCCAACTCACGATGCTCCCAGAGCTTCTTTTCGATTCAATAGCTTGCCACGAACCTCAAGTTCGATCTCCGGAATCAACCGGCTCCGAATAGACTCTTCGTCAATCCGGCCAACAGCAACAAGGCACCAATGGATCACCAGATGAAATGATGAATGATATGCGGAATGAACAGGACAATCAAAAACGTTCGGACAAATGCAGGATGCAAGAACGTTGAAATAGATTGTCACAAAATGCTATGCATGAGTTGATTTGATTGACAACTCATACAAAACAATAAAACTCTAGCATTCAAAAACTTATGTTTTCTTTTCTTTTTCGCAAAAGTGTAGAGTTCAAAAAAAAATCTCAAAAGAATAAGGATGTGTCTATATATAATAAAACAAATTTCCAAAGATTTATGGTTAATAAATTAAAGAGGAAACATGAAACTAAATCCAATATATATGTTTAGCCGATTTCCAAAGTTTGTGAAATGGACCACGTTTCTGTTGTGGTTTGGTAATGAAATTGAAAATGGGATCATGCATATATGGACAGATCTAGTAATCTAATACTCCAAGAAACGTGTGGGTATATTATTTTCCGAAAAAAAAATATTTCTATAGATCCCACCATTATTTGTTATGAGTAGTTTTGAGTTTGGTAGGTAAATCAAATCTTGACTAGAGTACTTTATATTATAACAATAAACGGAAAATCCTAAAGTGTATTTAGGAAACCTATAAAAGATTTGAGAAATGAAAATTCCATAAAATAAGCGTGATGTGGGGGTCAAGAAAATAATTCCCTATTATTATTTTTTTAAACTAATTTAGAGCATTTTAAAATAAGATTAATAAAAGATGAATATATATAAAAAAAAAATGCTATGCATGAAATGCCGTGACAATTTTACCTCTGTCGAATTCAAGCGGCTTCACCACGTCAAAAAGCTGAGGGCAAAGGAAGAAGCATCGCGCGAGAAACTACCCCCGAGAAATTACCCCCTATTCAACCTACCCATTACAATGCAAAGAAAATAGAATCGATTGAATTAGAGTGTGTTTTGAACAACCCCGGAAAATGCCAAACCAAAATAACTAACAGTAATAAATGAATCGAATGTAGCTTTGCTCTTTCCAATGCTTTGGTAGCAAGATAAGGATTTCCTTTAGAATCAATCAAACTTGTGTTTCAATTGTGAACGAGCGAGAGCAAATCATGTGATTCCGTGAAACTTGTAATTGAATCACTCATGTTAAAGAATGAACGGCCAATGAAATCATCCAATCTTTGAAGCACCGTATCTGGCAATTTTTGTGTATAATGCTTTCATATAGAATGATATAGTCTTAAAGAATTCTTTTGTGGTTCACCCTAGACCCGACTTTGATTATATGCTTGGAGCACTTTGATTCCACAATCTAGCGGAAAACCCATACTATGTACAGGATGAATTAATGTTATCATATACCAAGAATTTAAATTTGTATGGCAAGAACATTGTTATTCTTCAAAACACGTGTATTATTTTTGGTATTAAACATATTGATGAGTGATTAATCGATGAAAGCGTGTAATTTTAGGGTATTAATCCTGTTGATGATGATTAACCTATGAACATGTGTATTCTTTTGGGTATTATAAATAATTAATCTTAGAACACTTATACCTTTTTTAATACTAATAATCCCTCCGTTCATAAAAATAATCCACTGTGAAAAAACTTCTAATTTCCAGATAGAAAAATGGGGTACTTAAATAATCATCCTTTTAGTCACTTGAAATTAGAAAATCATCCTGAGCTTTTTTAGGAGTTATGTTTCCATCCCGAGATTCAAATAAACCCTAAAATGCCCTTTATATATATAATTATATAAATGTAACATATTAAGGGATTGAGGACTAAATTAAAAGTTGCATATATGAGGCGGTTGGAAGTGGACCATTTTCAAAATTATGAGGTCCTCTGCTACAATTACGGGATTGTGGATAAAACCCAATCCCTAAAATCTCTCTCTCTCTCTTCCCTATTCTTTCTATTTTGAAATCCATTATATATTGCAGTGAAAAAACTGTCTTTCTGCGTACACACACCGAAAACACATGCATGAGGAGGAAAAGCCTTCAATTGTTTTGCCACCCGATGATACCACAACTAGCAAACCGAAAACACATGCATGAAAAGCCCTTTTCTCTTTCTCCCTGTGGAACAATTTGAATGAGGCTGTGATGATGTTTTCGAACAAAAGTCAGGCACTTGAGGACTACTCGTGTAGTGGCATGGTAACTCAGTGAGTCTCTCATGGGTCCTTTTCTTTGTCCTTGGGTTCCCAACAGATTTTGATTTGTGTGGCAGTGGACCATCCAGGAGCCTTTCAGATCCCATTTGTTAGTGAGATTATAAGTATTTGTATCTTCATCTTCTTTTCTTTTTTTTCATTCTTTACGTTTTTAGATCCCTACAGAGATGGGTCAATTGTAATTTTTTTTTTACCATGATTCTTACACAGTTCAATTTTTTGTTCACTAATTTATGATGAACTATGTTTTGGATTTTGGATGATCGGAGATGGGTTAATTGTATTTTTTTTTTACCATAATTCTGATACCATTCAAATGTTTACCATGAAATTAGTTAAAATGGTATTCAAGTTTACCATGAAATGAGTTCAGATGGTCTTCAAGTTTACCATGAAATGTGTTAATACAGTATTCAAGTTTACCATGAAAATCAATTCGGATGGTTTTCTATTTCCAAGGATCATGGTAAAAATGCTAATTAAGTTTAAAACATTTAAATTTACCATGACTCGTGATTGATTTGTCTGCATTAAGAAAATATGGTTAAAACAAGTGCATTACAGAAATTATTATGGTAAAAATAAGTGCATCAAAATATCATCATTGTCATGTATGCCATTTTTACCATATCTGCTGGTGCAAATTTATTTTTTTTGCTTGGTTATATATAATTTCACCACACATTAGTAACAAAATTTTAAATTTGAAATTTCCTTTGTTATCTCCCTTAATGGATGTGATTGAATCTCATTAAATTAAAAAATAGTTAAATCCCACTAAATTAGAAAGTTATTGAATTCCACAAAATTAGGAACTTATTGAATACCACAAAATTTGGATGTGAATCCCACAAAATTAGGAAAAAATATAATAATGTATATGTTGATATCATAGTAAAAGGGTAGAAAAGGTATTTCACAATGGAAAAGGATGAAAACATAACTCCGAAAAACAAGGGAGATGAAAATCTAAATAGTGTCCAAAAAACGGATGATTATTTAATTACCTCTAGAAAGGAAAAAATAAAGCACCTACTTACATGATTTATACATTTCTTCATATAAAATTAAAGAACTAATTGAGATTTTTATCCAAAAATTGCACGTCGCTTTATAATTAATAGACTATCTTTTGTGGGATGGAGGTGGAAGAATATTAATTTTAGGTGCTACCTCCGAGTCAAAATCCTGGCTCCGTCCTTGGGTATTACTCTCTAATATAAATTGTCAAAAAAATCTTATAACTTGTTTAAGTACCTCACAAAATCAAACTTAATCAAATCTTAAAATACATCACGACCTTCATATTTTGCTCTGGGGTTTAACTCCTTTGTTTATGGAGTTGGACATTGCAGTGGTGCAATCGTTACGCTTAATGTATGGTTGGTTCAAAATATTAATTCACTCATATGGATATATAGTTTCTTATATTTGGATGTTAGTTTTGCGATTATTACGTATCATATGTGTAAGGCATATATTTGAGTTTTGAACTTTTTTTTCACAATATAATTCAACTGTATTCTACGACTTCTTATTTTGTTCATATATTAATTGTTTAAGTTAGATAGATATTCATCATTCTATTTTAAAGTATAATATTATACTATATGTCACTTTGTCAGAAGAAGAGAACAAATTCCATCCCACAAAACTCAAGAAAGGTTGGCTAAAAGAATTGTTAAGATCTTATTTGTCATCTGATAGTCATATACTCCCTCCGTTCCATATTATTTGCCCCTTTTGGGGAATCCAACTTATTAAGGACTCAACATCATTGCATTTATTTTACATTGACTTTCCCATTTTGCCCTCACTTTATTCACGGGTCAGACTACACTTCCCCTCCCTGTTTTCAATTTTAGAGACAATATCTCCACAAAATCTGGCGCCAAATCCAAACAAAAAAATGGAATGTCAAATTTTTCTCCCCAAATTAGGGACCCACTTTTGGGAGGATATTTACCTGCTTGAAATGGAATTGACGAAAATAAGGAGGGAATCTCTCCAAATCTCTCCAATTTTTCTCCCCAAAATTGGAGTACGAAATTTCTCTTTTCAATTTGAGAGAATCTCTTCAAATCTGGCGCCATAATCCAAACAAAATGGAAGGGCAAAACAGGTATGCAACTAAACTTTTCAGGAAAGTGGACATTTATTTTGGAACACCCCAAAATGGAAAGAAGGACCAATAATATGGAACGGAGGGAGTAGTAATTTAGTATTGTACCTTTCAAGATCTTAGCAATAGTAACTATTAACTTGACACTTACTGCTAAATTGAGAATAATATTCCAATTATGCAGCCCTTTCACCATTTTTGCGTTCAAAATGTTGTTTTGACAATTTCAATCGATTGATTTTCTCATCAAGGTTCTCACATCGATCCTGTAAAAGCCGAGTCATGTTTTAACCAACATAAATTTCGACATCGAAAGCCATTATAGATTTTTTTTTAAAATGAATATCAATTAATACAAACTGAAGAAAAAAAATTATTACAAACTAACTCACCGTTACCAAACACATGGGTTATTTGTTCATTTGCACCAGGCCAACCATGGCCCTAGTCAAAGTATAAGAACAACAATAAGGTTTGCACGGAAATATAATTGGTTGGATTGAGAGACTTAAGAGTTTTTTAGACTGATGGTTGAGAAAATGGGGGATGGACATTTTCATTTTTATAAGTTTTTGACGTATTTGGAATTTAAAACTAATTGATTATTGTTTTTATTTGCAAATGTTGAGTAATTTTTTAAATTATTTTGAAATTTTTAATTAGCTAATTAATTGTTTCATTTGTAGAATTTATTGATTGATGAGTACTTGAAATTTAAAATTATTTGACAGATTATTTTATTTACAAATCTTGAGTGTTGATTCCTTAAATCATGGAACTTGCTTGAAATTTGAAATTACCTACTTATGGTAATTGAATTATTGTCACATGTGTCACTCAAAATCCTATATGACAAACCAACTATTTTATGCTACTTGTCGCGATGAGAGTCTTCCTCACAAAAAGTCATTCTGCAATACTATATAAAATAGCCATAGAGACACCGCCTAAGGGGGTGTTCTACTAAGGTAGTTTTTAGAATAAATTGACTTTTCATGATTTTTTATGTGATGTATTGTAAGAGAATGACATATCTCAATTTTTTTTTTTAAATTATTATTATTTTCAATGGAACACCCCTAAAGAACTCATCAAATGCGGAGAATCCGGAATCCAGCTGCCACAATAATTTCCAACGAAAAAAGGGCTCCATGCATTCATTGCATTCCACCCACTCCTTTTCATTCTCTTTTTTACCGTGTCTCCTCCTCTACCATCCAATAGCTTTTCATTTGTCTCCACTTGACCTTGACTCCTCTTCCAAAAATCCAAAGTACATACCAAAACCAAAACCGTTGCACTATCCAGGAGTGTTACATGTACCCAAAAAATCACCTAGAAAATACACAGAATTTGAAAATAAGTGGCTCAAATTCACTTGCTCAGAATCTGAGCCACTCATTTTCAAATTATGAATACTTTTTGGGTGATTTTTCTTGACACTTACCATTTCTCTTGCACATCCCCGTGTTTTCCCACAATCAACACTCAATTTACTCCATTTTAAGAACATGGATCCCACTTTCCATAACTCTTTTTCTTTTCCTTTTTCATTTTTTCAAGGGAAAATTTCAAAAAAGCACCTGACCTTTCACCCCAATCGCAAATAGACACCTGACCTTTTATTTTTGTCAAATAAACACCTATACTAGCTTAAACGTCATCAATTCCACCCCCGCCGTCCACTTCCGTTAAGAATTAAACGGATCAATCCCTTAATCACACTTTTTTTCCTTGAAATTGACCCATTTCTCAATTTTACCCCTTGAAATGTTTTTTTTTTTCAATTTCGACCTCTCCCACTCTCTAGATCTCCTCTCTCCTCTACATGGGGATTCTTGAGACATTCTTTGAGAGCTAGGTAAGGTAGAGATTGTGTAGGGAACTTTATTATTATTTGTATTTTTTATTATTTTTTTGTACTTATTTTTTTTCAATTTCCAATTTTTTTTTTACAGGATTTTAAAAAAAAACCGAAAAAATTACTCCCTCCTTCCAAAAAAATTTCCAGTCCAATAAACGAGGACATGAAAATAATACAAAATTTTCAATATTTTTTATTATTTTTTGTACTTATTTTTTTTTCAATTTCCAATTCAATTTTTTAAAGTGTTTAAAAAAATTAAAATTACTCCCTCCTTCCCAAAATTTGTCTTGTCCGATAAACAAGGACTTGAAAATAATACAAAACTTTCAAGAAAAATTTATTGTTTTTTAAAAAAAATTTCTTTCAATTTCCATTTTTTTTTTTTTTGAAAAAAAATATACTGTAAAAAAACGAATTGGAAACTAAAAGAAAATAAGTACAAAAAATAATTAAAAAATTATTACATTTTTCTTGAAATTTTTGTATTATTTTCAAGTCCTCGTTTTATCGGACCCGAAAATTTTGGGAAGGAGGGAGTAATTTTTTCAGTTTTCTATTTTTAAAATACAGTAAAAAAAACGAATGAGAAATTGAAAAAAATAAGTACAAAAAAAAAATACACAAAATAATAAAATTTCGTACACAATATCTACCATACATAGCTCTCAAAGAATGTCTCAAGAATCCCCATGTAGAGAAAGAGAGAGAGACTAAAAATAAATAGGAAATTGAAAAAAAAAGTACAAAAAATATTACAAATATTATAATTTTCTTGAAATTGTTGTATTATTTTCAAGTCCTCGTTTATCGGACCGGAAAAATTTTGGGAAGGAGGGAGTAATTTTTTCAGTTTTTTTTTTAAATAATCTAAAAATACGAATTGGAGATTGAAAAAAGAAATAAGTACAAAAAAAAAAAACAAGTACAAAAAATATTAAAATTTTCTACACAATCTCTACCATATATAGCTCTCAAAGAATGTCTCAAGAATCCTCATGTGGAAGAGAGAGGAGATCTAGAGAGAGGGGTCGAAATTGGGAAAAAAGAGTATTTCAAGGGGTAAAATTGAGAATTGAGACAATTTTAAGGGGGAAAAGTGTGATTGACGGATGAATTATGTTTGGTTATTTACGGAAGTGGACGGCGGGGGTGGAATTGATGACGTTTAAGATATTCTAAGTGTTTATTTGACAAAATTAAAAGGTCAGGTGTCTATTTGTGACTGGAGTGAAAGGTCAGGTGCTTTTCTCAAATGTTCCCTTTTTTCAAAGGCATTAATACTTCACATCCCCGTGTTTTTTCATTTTTCTTTTCCTAAACCTAACTCTAAACCACAAATTTGAGAAAATACTTCATAGCAACCGCCGTTATAAATTAACCTGACCTTTGAGAGGAGTAAAATAGGCTTGCTCGAAGATGGGACGAACATGCATCACCACCATAGCAACCGCCGTTATAAATTAACCTGCTGGTACCAGTCCAACCGAACCCGAACCCCAAAAAAAAAAAACCCTTAAACTACCGAGATGCTTCGGGCCCTCCAAAGCCATTTAGGTTGTGTTTGGTTTGAATTTTGAGTTTTGGTTTTTTTAATGATTAGAGGGAGAAATAAAGATAATAATTAAAAAATAGGTATTAATGATTGGAGAGAGAGAGAAAAAAAAAATAATATTTAAAAATAAGGATAATAATTGAAAAAACCGATTCTTAAAAACTAAAACGAACAAGGCTTACAGTTTTAACCGTGGCATTTTAACCGCGCCTGTTGGATCCCACTTTTCTTTCCTCTTCATTGCCGAGAGCATTTCACAATTCACCATCAAACCCATCAACACATGATGGCCCCGTGTTTCCCCTTTCTCATTTCTCAAGGAGGCCAACACTCACATGGGAGGAATCATTTCGACAACTTTCCAACTTTCTATTTGTGAGTATTTTTCCTTTTCTCTTTTCTTTTCCAATTTTCAAAGATAATTTCATGGGCAAAAAATCCCAACATGCTTTTCACGTGGCAGAGATGTATTGGGCGTAGAGATTACGCAAAGAGGATTTCTTATCTTACTTGCAATATTCTCTTTTCAAATCATCTACCCGTGTCTAAATATCATTGGACCTTGGAGGTTGCTACTTGCTAATAAGTAGGCTAAGGCCCGTTCCGCTAAGAAAAACAGTTTTGTTTTAACTCAAAAACTATCTCATTCCACTAACAAAAAAATCACTTAGTTTTTTGTAAGGGATTATTACCTCTAGGTCTGGAAAATAGATGTCTAATTACCAATAAGGTAAGTCATTTTTTTTAATTACCACTAAGGTAAGTAACTCTTTTTTGGAGTTTAGGTTTAGGGTGCACTTTCCTATTATAGAGTTTTAGTGGTTTAGGCACTTTCATAGAGTACCCTAAGATTTTAGGCACTTTCATAGGGTACCCTAGTCGTAGGATACCCTAGTTATAGGGGTACCCCAGAGTTTAGGTTTAGGGTGCACTTTCCTATTACAGGGTTTTAGTGGTTTAGGCACTTTTATAAGTACCCTAAGATTTTAAGCACTTTCATGGGGTACCCTAGTCGTAGGATACCCTAGGATTTTAGGCACTTTCATAGGGTACCTTAGTCGTAGGGTACCCTAGGATTTTAGGCACTTTCATAGGGTACCCTAGGATTTTATGCACTTTCATAGGTTACCCTAGTCGTAGGGTACCCTAGGATTTTAGGCACTTTCATAGGGTACCCTAGTCGTAGGGTACCCTAGAGTTTATGTTTAGGGTGCACTTTCCTATTATAAGGTTTAGTGGTTTAGGCACTTTCATAAGGTACCCGAGGATTTTAGGCACTTTCATAGGGTACCTTATGATTTAGGTATTTTTATACGGATTGGGGAGTTGATGGGAATTTTTTAGAGTTGGGCTTGACCTGATGGTAATTATGGAATTTAAGGGTGACCTGATGGTAAATGTCCCTTTTTGTAAAACTAAAAACCAAAAAAGCCAAAAAATTAGTTAGTGGAACAAGTTAGTTTTTTTGCAAAACTAAACATACAAAAAACTAGTTTAATGGAACAAGTTAGTTTTTTTGCAAAACTAAAACAACCAAAAAAACCAAGTTAGTGGAACACCCCCTAAGTTTTTCAAATGATAAAATCTTACACTTGATTTTATCAAATAAGGATGACATATAATTAAACCGAAGCAAAAAATACTTAATTTTACTTTGATTTATGTCTACCCATTTGATAAAATCAATTGTTTGATTTTTCATCGATTACTACTATATATTTTTTATGTTCTGTGTCTAGTATTATATTGGTTTTGTTGTAAAATTATATTAAGTATTGTCCTATAATTCGTTTTACGTCTTTGGGTAATTCTATTCGATTGACTAGGTTAATTCTTAGTATAATTGATATGTAATTTTTTACTATTTTTCTGGGTGGTGATTTATATCCTTCTAAGATTTTATATCTATTTTTTTTCTTCATGTTCGTAAATCCAAGTATCTACTTGGTAGCCTACATTATTCATTTATACATTGCTTTCTATGATAGTCTTAATATATTTTTAGTATTAAAAGTTGGCTTATTATAAGCTTACAATTCTCTGGTAAATCTAATTGGTTGATTAGATATATCCTTTTATGTAAAGGTTGACAGTGTCGATGATATTTTCTAATTATTAAGTCGACTTTATTTCCTTGAAAAATTGTATATTTTAATTCTTTATATTGATCTGGTATAGGATTATACCATTTTTTTATTGGCTTCCCTATGTTGAATCGTTACAGGGCTCCGATACCATATATTGGAATTGCAGAATTTGATGGTAATTTTTGTACCTTGTATAAAATTATGTTATTTGTATTGGGGTTCTTTTGTAATTTATAAATACTTAAAGTTTTTCTTGCAAGAATTATTTGGTGTTCTGACTACACTAGATTATTACCTAGATTGCACAGCACCTGTTGTGCAATTTCATGTAGAGCTGCTAAAAAAAACCGGTGAACCGTGAATCCGGTCGGACCGAACCGATCCGTACCTTTTGGATTTTAACCGTGGATTAATGGTCCGGACACGGATTCAAAAAATAAAAAAACGTGACTTTTGGATTGGACACGAATTTTGATTTTGAAACCGTGGATTAACCGATCCGGACCGTGAGATTTTTATTATATATAATTTTTTTAAATATACATACATACATATATATATATATATAGTTATATAGATATTGTTAATTATATATAATTATATTTGCACCATAACTCCTACAACAGTATTCGCACCATAACTCCTACAACAGTACAACCAAACCGTAAGTTTGCTAAATTAACAATATCAATATAACAATATTCGCACCATAACTCCTACAACAGTACAACCAAACCGTAAGTATGCTAAATTAACAATATCTATATAACTATAATTATAAAAGTAATAAAATTATATATAATTATAGTTAACAATATCTATATAACTATCTGTCTTACTGCCTTTGTTGTTTTTTTATTGGGATTTCCAACTTTGAACTTTCTATTTAGTGCATTTGTTACTTGCTAGTGTCTTACAACCTTTGTTTATTGTTTTTTCCGAATAAGTTGAAAATCCGCGGATGAATCCGGAACCGATCCGTGACTCGCGGTTCGGATTGAAACCGAACCGTGAGACTTTTGGATCAGACACGAATTGTATTTTCAAAAAATCGTGACTCACGGATTAGGATTGGATTCATGCCAATCTGGACCGATCCGGACCGTGAGCACCCCTAATTTCATGGGCAGCAGTATCCCCAAATTCGTGTCAGGGGGTGAGAAGGTGAGAAGAAGCTCTCCTGGAAAACTCATCAAATGCTGAGAATATGGAATCCAGCTGCCCCAATAATTTCCATCCAAGAAAGGGCTCCATGCATTCATTGCATCCACCTACTTCTACCATTCCTCTACTTGCTCCTCTACCATTCCTCCCCTACCATCCAATAGCTTTTCATTTGTCTCCACTTGACCTTGACTCCTCTTCCAAAACAATAATCCTAAGGGGGTGTTCCACTAACCCAGTTTTTTGAAAAAATTGATTTTTTACGATTTTTTATGTGATGTGTTGTGAAAGAATAATCTGTCTTGGTATTTGAAAAAAATAATTTTTTGTTAGTGGAACACCCCCTAAGTGTACATACCAAAACCAAAACCATTTCACTGTCCATCGAGTGTTACATGCACACAAAAAAATTATCTAGAATAAATACAGACTTTGAAAATAAGTGGCTCAGATTCACTAGCTCAGAATCTGAGCCACTCATTTTTAAATTCTGAATACTTTCTGGGTAATTTTTCTAGACACTTCACTTTCACGTCCCCGTAGGAAATTTCCCACGATCAACACTCCATTTTAAGAACATGCGTCCTACTTTCCATAACTCTTTTTCTTTTCCTTTTTCATTTTTTCAAAGGCATAATACACGGGGCAAAAAATCTCAACCGATCAATCCATATATCTTATCAGTGAGAGTTTCTTTTTGTTATTCGTCTCCTGCTCCCGACTAACTCTTTTTTCATTCAACTTAAAGACCAAAGGGTGTTTGGAGGAACTGGGACATCTCAATTTGCTCGGTTCGAGAACAACAAAGAGGTATGCCTGAACGCTTTTATTGTTTTATTGAATAATGTTGGCCCGGGAGAACTATAAATAGCTTTACTTGGTTTCGACCTCTATCTCGTGGCAGTGGCGCATCATTGATCTATCATCAAGTCCATTGACAACTTTATCAGACTTTTTTTTTCCTTGATATTTCCAGAGTTACTCTGGTCTGACGAGGTCAGCGTCGTGGTTGAAGCATCTTTAAAAGGAGTGACTGAAGGCATTGACCAGGTTACTTGCAATATTTTGAATCTCCCTTATTCTTTCTGTTTATTTTACTTGTTGAATTAGGAATTCTCTCTTGTTGTGTAGCTTTTTTGTTTCCCTTGATCTCCAAATGGTTGAAATTGTTGGATTAGGAATTCTCTTATTTCAAATGTTGTTCCCACGGATCATGAAATTGACTCTCATTTTTTAGATTTGCGAAAACAGAGATGGACTCAGGGATTTTCTGCGAGTGGGGGAGGTGTTAGGCACCCCACGTGTCCTTTCGACACTTCTCTTAATTTTAATTTTTTTCAATTAATTATCCTTGGCAAAATAAAAAAGAAGAAGAATAAGATGCTTGATCCGAAAGCAGGGCTCCGTGGCCACCAACAACCACATAACAATTTGCCTCACTTTCGGTCCGGCCAATAAATAAAAGACAGATGGATAGTACTAAAATATTGAATTGCAAAGGGGTGTGAGAACCCCACAAATGAAAGGGAATCCTCACCAAAACTCGATTTATAGGCTACTTTTGAAATTCACTGCCAATCGGTTCAAAGGTTCCTTTTAGGTTCCGTAAACAATATATTTGCATGTACATATATAAAACATTGAATGACTGGTTTTGAATATTGAAATTGAAAGTTAGATTACATGGTGTTCACATTTGGTGGCAATTTACTTGAAATGTATAGGCTAGACTGCTAGACGAAAATATAACTTGAAAAAGTGCCGAATTTGGTTTCACTATTTTCAAGCTATATTAACGTTGTCGCTTATAAAAGTACAAATTACAGGTCCTCGGTTGGACTGTAATTGAAAAGAGATGACTCAGAATTATTCTGTGGACTTTGAATTGAGGCAAAGGCTTTTTTTTTTTTTTGGGGGGTGGTGAGTCTTGAGACTATTGGAGTTTTGGGTTTGGTGAGAAGGGTTTTTTTCTGGAGAGGTGAGGCTCTCGGCTTTTTGTATGGAATTTGAGAGAAGGTGCTGGGTTTGGAATTGGACAGAGTTTTGTTTCCTTTTTTGGATCTCAGAGAGGCAGAGGGCGCTCCGGATCGGCTGTCCTCATTTGGTGTCCTACCCGCACACTGCTGCCATGTGGCACACTAAAAACCCTTTATTTTATTTTATTTTAACGGAAAAAAACCCTTTACCGTTAGAATACCTTTCTCCCTTATACTACACCCTTCTCTGTTAACCAAAGGGCCCAGCTTTTTCACCTCCTTTTCGGAAAAAAACAAATGCCCTTTCACTCTTTTTTTTTTTTTTTTATTCTTCAGAAAAAACAAATGCCCTTTCATGTTTGATCAAAATATTTATTTGCAATCACCCATGCTTTTGACGAGCTCTACAAGTTAAACAATAACAATAATTTTCGTTGTCCTATAATGCTCTGGAGCAAGTTTTTCTCCTCTTTTTTTCTTTATCAACAAAGCAAAATGGTGCTTGGAGTGAAAATAAAATTAGTTTAACCCTAGAACACGCCCAGAACACGTGTTTGGAGTAAAAAAGTTAGAACACGTCTAGAGGAAATTAAATCATCTTTGATTTACTCTAAAAAAAAATTATTATTTGGACTTTAGAGTGAAAGGGCAGTTTGAAGAATAAAAAGTAAAAAAAAAAAAAAAAGGAGTGAAAGGTTATTTGTTTTTTCCGAAAAACAGGTGAAAAGGCTGGTCCCTTAGGTTAACAAAGAAAGGTATAGTATAACGGAGAAATGTATTCTAATGGAAAAAGGTTTTTCCCGTTAGAAAACAAACAAACAAAAAAAACTAAAGGGTTTTTAGCGTGCCACATGGCAGCAGTGTGCGGGTAGGACACCAAATGGGGATAGCGGATCCGGAGCAGGGAGAGGGTGGTGTATGAGTTTTTTCGGAGTAATTGGGACTTGGGAGAGAGAGAGAGAGAGAGAGTAATATGGGGTTTTTTTCCCTTGGAATCCTGGGTTAGAGAGATGGGGCTCTCTGAATTTTCCTTCGAATTTCCCTCGGTGGCTATCCTACACTGACATCGTTTTGAATAATCAATGAAAGTTCCCATTGGGATTAAATAATCCGAGGCAGTGGGGCGGTGGTCCAGAAGGTGGACTGGAAAATGAATCCGGTTTTGTATGGGTTTTTTTTAATATGAATCCAGAAGGTGGACTGGAAAATGAGAGTAATATGGGGTTTTTTTTTACCCTTGGAATCCTCGGTGACCTTGTTTGGTTTGGGTCTTGTGGGGGTCACTTCTCCGATGTACCTCTTTGAACCCGGTGGGACAGACGAAGATGGGTGATGGAGGGGGTAGAAAACAACGTGGAATGGAAATCCGCTTGTGGGGGGGACCTGCACAAGTAACACCCGTGTTAGCGCCTTGCCCAGACGGTGGTGGTCCGGGGAGGCACTCTGACGGTCTAGTAAGTCGCCGGCAGTAGAATATGGACGGAAAGGTAGGAACAAAAACCCTTGTTTCTCTCTTTCTTTTTTTGAGGATCGAGAGAGTTTACCCGGTGGGGGGACTCCCTTTTTATAGAAAAAATGGGAGGCTTCCCCTTCACGCTATCGCCCTTCCCAACGTGCCGTCCCATCCTGACTAAGCACATGGGCCTGGCATGATTACTTTGCCGTTTCGGCTAACGTCACCCTACTCTGTATCTACACACTCAACAACCCTCGGATATCCTCCGGTCCGTCGCATGACTCGCCAGACGCCTCGAGCGCGACGCCCAGACGCCGCCTGACACTGCCTCGATCAAATTCGTCACTTGTCAAATCGTCACCTACCCCATGGAAGAACGGCTCGGAGGGTCCTCGACGATATCTTTTCCCTCGGTGAGCTCTCTTTTCCCTCGGTGGATGGCCATTCGAGCATCACCAGCCAGGCCTGGCTGGTCTCCCAGCAGTCTTCACCCCCTCGGCGGGGGATGTGGCTCCCGAGTCACCACGCAGACGGCACAAAGCTGCCGAAGGGGAACCTGCCAAAGAGACCTGGCGCGGTAGGTCAGTGATGTTCATCCGAGCACTTGTTCAAATCCCTTCGGCGGTGATCATTGCCGAGGGTCAGTTGCCGCTACGAGCCGGAGGGGACGAGGTCTATCGAGCCTCAGTTGACCCTTATGGCCCCTATGGACCTCGGCTCCTACAGGTCTCAAGACCACCCTACACAGTCCCTAATAATTTTTTTTTTCTATTTCTCTCTACTTGTTACCTCCAAAAACCTCCTTTAAAACCCAAACCGAACAAAGTCAAATCTGATTTTTTCTTCAAATTTCCCTCGGTGGCTATCCTCCACTAACATTGATTTGAATAATCAATGAAAGTTCCCGTTGGGATTAAATAATCCGAGGCAGTGGGTTGGTGGGCCAGAAGGTGGACTGGAAAATGATCGGTGCTATGCGCTCCCGTGACATGCAATACCCCACAACACTTTTGATTGAGTTCTCTGTCGTTATCCAATTGGGCCAAAACACGGTCAGAATTCTTGTTCCGATGCGGAGATAAATACAGTGAAATTGGCGTCGTTCAATGTTGAAATCTCGACTGGTTGGGCTAAATTTGGGTCAAGGATGGAGTCAGAGAGGGACAAGTGGTAGCAGCCATAACCACAGTTTTCAAAAAAATGCAATTTTTATGTAGATAATAAAAATTTATGAAAACCAATTGTAAATCAGAATTCTCAGTTGAAGCAAAATAGGGGCTGATGACATATGGGGCTGTTTTTTTTTATCTCAGTTTCGGGCTCTGTTTTCAGCTGTATGGGACAGTTTTGTGCGGCCGGTTTTAGGTGAGATCTTTCCACTTTGTTGTAGGTTGTCGGATATGGTGTTGTGAGATCTTTGGATCTCTTTGTAAACCATTGTAAACTTCAGTGATAGTGGAAATCTCTCTCTCCAGGGATGTACTCGAGTTTGGGGAACTATGTATAGTGTGTGTTCTTTGTTCATGTTTGATTTTATTGCTACGCTTCCGTTGCGGGTGAGGTTCGGACGAAATTTTCCCAACATCCCTTTTGAAAATTGGAACACAAAAAACACTTTGAGGCACGTTACTGAGTCACTTTCCTGAAGAGTATTTCCCCACTAATGTGTGCTCCGGGCTACACCAAATTCGCCTTCAAGATACCTCTTTACTACGTTTCTCATTAAAAAAAACCACCAGGAAAACTGACCCCATTAGAATTATAGTTTTCGGTAAATAAAATTAAATTTAACACTTTTGGTTCTGGACATATTTGCATCTATGGTTTCCTTCCCACATTTCAGTATCATTGTTTCCACACCAGTGGCCTTATGAAATTGAGTTTGTCAAAGTACAGTAGCATTTTGCCCACTAAAGAGTAATTTTTTTCCAAGTGGAGAATTACATTTGTTCCTTCCCTTTCTTTGTAGAAAGTTATGACGAAAAGAAAGAGGAGTTCTTTGGAATTATACCACGGGAAAAGCGACGGCGACAGCGAAGGCGAAGGCGAAGTTAGCCAGGTAATGTATGATTTTATTACGTGCAATCCGTGACAATACAATGCATAAATATGGAAAAGTATGAGTAGTTTATTAGCTGTGATATTTATTTCCGGTGTTTATTGGTCACAGTATGATGTTTTTTGCCATGTAAAAAGATAATGTGATACATACATGATCAAACAAAATGCCAAAATAATTTGTCCATATTTTTTTTCCAAAGTTCGATGTGCACACGTATTGCGTGTGCCCCGGCCTCTATATATATAACAGTGGAGTTGATATACAGGACTCAGGTCCTCCTTTTGTGAGATACCTGTGATTCCTCTTTGTTCCCCGTCGCGACACGCGGCACTTCGGGCCAATCATCGCGACTCCTGTCCGGACATGTTCCACTTCTGGTCTCCGAAAAATCTCAAAAATTCAACATGGACTAATTTCAATACAAGGGTCATCATGGTGCTTTCCGTTTTTTTTTTTTTTAGGTAGGAAATCCCAACTTTAAGAAAATCATATCGTGTATCAAATATCTATCAGTTGTCCCATAATGTTTATAATAGTAATCTAGCATTTGCGCACAATTGTATTTTCGAACTACCTTGACTCCCCGTAATATTAATTAATATTTCGAGTACGTTCTGACTCACGTGACTATATGCTAAAAGTCTAAGATTTTACAATGGGCATCATTCTGAGGCGAGGGACTCGTAGGTGGCCTCGTAGGTGGAGAGCTTAGAGCTTGCTCTATTTGTGCAGCGGTTGGAGCTCGCTAACTTGGATGTAGAAGGCTATTGATGGTAGAGTGGAACCATTAAAGCATATAAAGTGGTGGCAGGTTACAGTACCCTCATAAGAAAAATTGGTAATTGTGGACGCTCCACTTTTCGTTGTTTTGAAAATTGCTTTGAATTTGCTGGATTTGAAAATAATTTAATTATCTTATTTTAATTATCAAGAAAATTGCGAGACACCCATTGCGGCATGTCTAATCTTGGGAGTGCCCTTTGTGCACCACTGTTTATTGCTTTGAAAGAGTCGCCACTTAGTTTTCTTGGAGAAACTAACAAAAGAAAAAGAAACTAGAGATTCGTTTTTAGGTTCGGGAGTTAGGGTACAGAACGGGGAAGGTATTAGGCACTCCTTTCCGCCCAACCGCAAGGTTGACCTCTTTTCCTTTGATTTATGGGCTTTAAAATATATGTTTGCATGCATGAAAAGAACATGACAAATATGGGAAAATGTTCGAAATAATAATAAAAGAAAGGTTTTAGAGTCACCGCAGCATTCGTTATTGATAAACAGACCGTGTGATTAATTGAGGGGATCCCGCGGCCGCAACTACAAAAAATCAACCATGGGATCACCAGAATCCTATAAACAACAGGAAATTGAAATACAAAGATGAATAGGGTTTGGAAATGCAATCATCGGGATTGCGAGGCTGTTCCCGCCTTGGCCCTCAATTTTGAGATGTTTTGCTTGCTTTGGGCTTTGCTTGGCATAGCTTTGATGTAGTGTTTGAGACTCCTCTTTAGTGGAAGTTATGGAGAATTGCATGGAGAGGATGAGATTTGAATGAGTTTCTGATGTGGGGGGAGAAGGAATACTCGGATCAACCATTTATTGGGTGAATTTCTTAGTGTTTGACGTGTGAAATGCCTCTCCTATTTATAGGGTAGGCCGGTACATGGCTAAAAGAGGCAAGGAGGCTCCTATAATCGAATTTGGCTGAATATGAAAATAATTTTGCCAGATTCTGGGGGTGCGGTGAAATCTCACAGCCGTGGGAAAGAAAAGACGGCCTTGTTTGGACGATCAAACGGCCATTTTCCTAAACAATGAAGAAAAGATGTTCGTGGCTTATGCACATTAGACCGACGGCCATGGTGCACATGCCAAAAGAAAAGACGGTCGTGGGAAAGGAACCCACGGCCGTGATATAAGCTGCATGACTACGGTTTATTTTCGAGTTTTTTAGGGTCGGGGAGAGTTGTTTTCACTCAAAAGTCGTTGTGGGGACTTAGTTAATTCACGTAGCCAAATTGGGGTGTCTACATTAATAGTTATGTAACTCAATATCTTGCATTGTTTGATTGTACAAAAATCAATTGGCAATGATAAAGAATAAAGAAGTAAAACATCATTTGTGCTATGCACCAGCTAAACAAAATTAATACCAAATGTAAAGAGTTAATGTATCCAACATAAAAAAAAAAAAAAAAACAAATGACAATGAGTGGAAAGATGCTACACTACAACAAATTCTTGATTTTGCCACAATTTTTTTTGTCACTATATGTTAGTTTTTTGTCACTACAAAGTTATAATGACGAAATATTTTTGTCGCCCGTTTGTCACAACAAGCTCGTAGCAATAAGTTTGTTGTGACAAAATTTCACACTCGCCATTGCTGTGACAAAATTTCAAACTCGTCACAAGAAACCAAAAACTATGGTGACAAAAAGAGTTTCTCACAAAAAAAATTCACTAGAAGCGACAAAATATTTTGTCACAATGTGTAATTATTTTGTTGCCACTAGGCAGAGGTTTGTCACGAAAAGTATTTCTACGAGGTACAAAAATATTATGGTGACAAACTATTTTGTTGCAGAAACTCAAGTTTTGTCTTTAGAAAGCTATTGAGACAAAACAAACTTGTTACAATTGGTAATCTAATTTCGTCCTTATAAGCTTGTGGTGAGAAAAGAATTCATTCGTCACAAAAAAAAATTAAAAAAAAAATTGTAACAATTATTTTGTCACTACATCATCATTAATTTCGTCACCATAAGCAAATTATGTCACAAAAAAATCTGTCTGGACGCATCATTTGTGACAAAATAATTCGCCATAAGATTACTATACAAGAAATTTCATCACAATAAGAGTGATTTTGTCACAAGAGGTTACATGTTACAAAATCATCTTTTCACCACGATCCAATTATTGATATGAGAGAGAAATGCTACTGGGACAAAATTTTATCGAAACCATGTGTCATTGATTCAGATGCTAGTTGCATAAACCTTACATAATTAGCAATACCTAACTTTCATTCACGAGACACAAAATAACAAACAAGTATTTCCTAAGAAAACATTAGCACAAAAGAAATCTCAAGCAAAACAAGTTATGAAATAGTCACTTAATCATAAACAATAGACTGCCTACTGAAAGAAATATTGTTTGAACTAAAACCTAATTACAAACACCAAATCTAACATATGGATGTGAATCCTTTGCAAATGGGTTTCACCACGTAGCCATCCCCATCAAAAATTTTCACCACCTGCAATTACAAGAGTAAAGGTTTACTTAGTTAACAACTTTTTTTTTTTTTTTTTTTTTACGGCAAAGAAGAATATATTGAGTATAGAAAAATGTTAATACATACCAGGTTACATAAAATATCACCAAGAGAAAATAAAAGCCCTTTTGAAAGATCAAAAGCTAACATAAAATATCACCAAAACAGCAGATTACATCAACTGGGGATGGGGCTAATACAAACCAGGTTCTGAAATAATCCAAAATACATAACACAAGCTCCAAAATACAGAACACAAGCAATACAAATACGCATCGCAAACATATCAAAATCACAAGAGTGTGATCTAAGTTCCGTGATTTCATCTAACAGGAGCCAGGATGTGACAATCATAATTCTGAATTTCACCACATCTATTATCCAATCAACAACAAATTTATTTCATTCATGTCAATTTCAGCACTTTTAAATGCGCACTTCAGC
Source organism: Vaccinium vitis-idaea (assembly GCA_963854785.1). Lineage (NCBI taxonomy): Eukaryota > Viridiplantae > Streptophyta > Magnoliopsida > Ericales > Ericaceae > Vaccinium > Vaccinium vitis-idaea. The sequence goes on along the minus strand of OY978218.1, from coordinate 42,385,094 downwards.
CCCTATACACAGTATTGAGCTCTTGGTCTCCTAACTCAGCATTCAGGTAGCAGCATTTTCACCACCAAAAAACAAAAAATGGACAATAGAGTTGCTAACTAGAAACTACACAGGTACTATGAACATGGGACCTAACTACAAAAGTACAATGAAATCAAAGGCCCATGTTTCATTGGCAATGCAAAGGTATATGAGAAACATTCGAAAATAAAGAGTGATAATGTGGGAAGACGTGCAATTTTTGGATCAAAAAATAAAATGCCCATGAAGTTAACTACATACTTTGATAACTCCATATATAGTTCTAGCCAAGCTCAACTCAAGTTCACAATCTGACAGCTATATACGAAAACTGAAATCATTAACAGAAATTATTTGGTTTATAAAATGGCGACCAACAACTTGATTTTCGAGTACTACTATGCAGAAGGCAATCCAACATGCATGCATAATAATCAATATGTCAGAGAATACGAAAAATTAACTGAAAAGAAAATAAAACCACATTTATAGCAAAATGAATTCAATGAAGATAATCAAGATAATATGGCCTCCAATTTCTACAAAAGGCTTCGATCTATGAAGAAAGGTCCATTTAAGTCATGTGACATACTTTGCTTCCCACACTCCCGGAACATTAGCTCGGTTCCCGGAACATTAGTTTAGTTCCAAACTCCCTTTCATTGGTAAACAAAATGCAAATAAAACGTCTATATATATGTAATAAAGTTAGATATAGCAGTTAGAGGTCCCAATCTCAAACCAGACAAAGGAGAAAGACACTACAGGGTAAACATATTCCAAACTACGTACCTCAATAACTTGATATCCCAACCATTCAGCTAAGGCAAAAGGATTCTGGAACCTTGAATATCTTTTCTGTTTTGTTCATGTTCTTTAATTAATGCTAGAAATCTTATGGACACACACGTATAGTGTCACCGGAATGGCACCTTCTCCTAATATTTGAATTAGATGGCAAACGGACTGCAAATGTTTCATTCACAAAAGAGCAAAACAGGACGTAAGTTATACATATTCCCAGCATTGACAGAGCTACAATATGAAAAAACATGTGACATTTAATCAGTTAAACAATAAAATGCGACCATAGGGTTTCAAAATCACCCAATGAAATATGATGCTATCATCATTCCAAATGATTTTGAATCCAGTACAAGTGATAATCAGTTGATAAATCGAGCGATGAGATGTGAATCCATATTCTTGTTGTGAATTGAATCAGATTGGAACTCGGAAGATTCAAAGAGTAAACAAAACACTTAAAAGAACAAAATTTCACCTGAGACAAATGTAATCATGATGACATTAAAAATAAATGCAGAATTGAATACGTAGAAGGCCCATCTGCTTAGAGCTTTAGACAACCTTTCAAGTAAACAAAAGAAATCACAACACATGAAGCTTTTGGGAGAACTAAAGAATGTAGTACTTAGTTCCTACCAACTTCCGAACGCACCACATCTAGTCCAACAATTACTTCACCTTGTACACAAAAACTTCCTTAAGATAGCAGTGAAAGCCAAGTACATAGTTCACTAGTAGAAAAGTTGCACTCATTAACGGAATACAGACAGTAATCAAGACAATATCACAACTCATAACTACAATACTGTTGGAGAAAAATATGCCAGCCAACGGATGAGGACTTTGACATCTAAACTAGGAATTTTGGCTCATATTCTGCATTTTACTAAACCAACTTTTCATTCATAAATTATTACTATGAAAAATATTTTTGAAGGCTTGCAATTCAAAACAATCAACACACTCCTTTTTAAATTTCTTTTAGGGGTAAGTTGAATTTTATGGAACCAAAAACACAGAAACAAGAACACCAAGTCAACTAGGAGCAGCCACCCCTAGCCAACAAAGGAAACAAAACCAAGTCCCCCTCAGCCCCTAATTACGACTGAAAGAAACAAAAAAAAAAGAGCAATGTCATCCGCCGAAGTACCAAGGCAGGAAACTAGAAATAGAAAACAGAAAAGTAACAATGCAGGAAACTAGAAATAGAAAACAAAAAACCAAGCCGCTACTAGCACAACATCTGCAGACCTACCTACACCACTACAACACAAAACCAGATAAAGCAACACCAGTGGCGGACACAGAAATTTAGCACAGTGGAGCACATTTTGTGCGTATTGTTAACAAAATCTCCCAATCGAGCACAACTATGCATATGCTTTGCAAAAAAAGAAAAGCACAACTATGTATAGTTTATTATGAATATAAAATATTCATCTCCATTATCTTTATGCTTTTCTAAATCATAACATCCCAAAAGGTTGTCTTTGCTTTCATATCTTAAATCAATCGGCCTAATCAACACACAATTACTGAAAGAAAAATCAATGACATGAAACATCCACCAAGACCACTGAAATCAAAGAATTTCCATCCAAAAAGCAGAAAACAAACAGATATTGAAGATCCTCCTAGTAAACAGACCTTTAACGTTTTCTCCTCTGCTTGAAGAACAGTCGTGGATCTCAACTTTCTGCAAAAAGAAAACAACATAACCTTTATCATGCAAATATTGACGCTAATCGAAAAGCATAGATCAAACAAGAGTAAAATTAGGGCACCAAACTTTGTCAGTTGAAAATTAGAGCCCAAGACAGTGAGAGAAATTGAAATTAAGGGAGTTCTCTTAAAATTGTAATAGAATCTACAGCCTAAAGGTGTAATATATTACCAGATTCGCAGAGTGTGAAAGAAAATAGATTGTCGGGGAAGATGATGGAGAGAGAGATAACCGCCTCTAACTCCAGAGATCCGTAGGGAGGGAAACGAAATTGGAGTGAAAATAAGAGAGAAAAAAGCGCGCGAACGAAGAGCCTTTTTTCCGCTACATCCCATCGTGGTTTAAGTCTTTAAAAGAAGCAATTACGTGGGGGCGGGAACCTTTGCTTCGGGAAGACTTCTTCAGATAAAAGATTTTGGCTGGTTGTGGGTTCTTTGCCTTATCCTTAGCTTAAAAAAAAATCTGGGAGTTGGTTAATATGATTTCAATATTCTCCATACACAATGCATACCAACTAGTATGAGTGTACGAATATCCTAAAGGGTCCGATGGGTTAGTACTGATGATGCACAGACGGGCACGTAGAGCTCAATCGCACGGATGATCCGAGCCGCTCAATAATTTTAAAATAAAAAACCAAGTGGACCCGCAAAAAAATAAGCTCAATCCGATTTGTGTAGATGCTCGATACAAACTTCCACTTTTCCATTCAGATTGTAGTCTTGTAATCTGAGGGGAAAAATGGAAGTTTGGATCAAGCAATGACGCATATCGGATTGAACTGATTTTTCATGGGCCCACTCGTTCTTTTTAAAAAAAATTATTGAGCGGCGCGGATCATCTGTGCATCATTGGTACCAACCCCGTCGGTCCCTATAGACCCACTTTGGGGTCTCACACAAATTAACCAAGCTATTTATTAACTTTACAATAAGTTTTTGAGTGGCCATATATTAAAAAATTAGCACAATTGAATAATCGTAAGTGCTTGATCAAATTATCTAACTTTTCTTCAAGCTTTATTCATAATTCAAGATCATAATTTCTAAACGAAAAATTAAAAGATTGGATCAAGTAGTTATGGTCATTCGTTTCAGCTGATTTTTTACAAAGCTCGTTGTACACTTATTATAAAATTAATGAACAACTTAGATTATTTGTGTGGGACTCCGAAGTAGCCCCACGCATCCATTGGTACAGTGTAGTCCCAAGTTCGATACATATTGACGGGTATATGGTCGGAAAGATGTAAAATTTGATCAGTTTAACGATATGAGATTAACTTCATGGATGGTACAAACTAATATATCATCCATACTATCTAAAAGATAGACGGTTCTTATAGCAAAAAAAAAAAAAAAACTCAGGCGGGGCTCAGGTGGTGCACTCTGAGACTTTAAGCATAATAACACATTAATGTCCTTCCGATCACGTGGTTATCGATATCCGATGATTTTCAATTTTAGTGAAACTGATGGAACAAATAAAATGTGAAAATTTAACGGTTCAGATCGACCATTACAAAAATAGTTTTGGTAATGACTTGTTAGAATCTATACGTTCACTTTATTTGGTAACAAACTAAGTCTTGTGTTGTAGTTGAATGTACAGCAACCACACAACCCCGACACAATCACGACGATCCACATCGTTGATTTCATTATGCTTAGTGGCTAAATTATTCATGTAAAATTTTGGCTGGATCGGGTTCAGAAATCCCCTTCATCGAGACACAAATTCATTAGGAAAATGATATTTTTTATCCGATCAAGTGTTAGCCACATTGCCGGACACAATCATGTGATCTAGAATGTTGATTTCGTTGTGTTTATTGATAAAACCCTTCAGGTAAAGTTTTGGCAGGATCGGGTTCAGAAATCCCCTTCATCGAGACGCAAATTCATTTGAAAAAGTATATTTTATGTCCCAATCGAGTTTTAGTCACATGACTGTAATACAATCATGATAATTGAGATCGTTGATTTTGCTGTGCTTATTGATTAAATCATTCACACAATTTTTTTTGCCTGGTCGGGTTTAGTAAACCCCTTCATTGAGACATAAATTCATTAGGAAAGTGATATTTTTCCTCAGACAAAGTGTCTAACGACTATGAAATTAACTTAATTGCTAGTATAAATAATCTAATCCATGTTCCGTAAAATGCAATATTATTAAGAAAAAGTTAGTAAGAATTTTTTAATAAAGCGATTATATATAAACTAAAATAATGACATTTATTGGTAGAAAATAATGGCTTAAGATAATGGCATTTAGAAATTTGGAAAACGGTGACAAAATCTTTTGTATCTATATGTAATACTTTATTGTGACAAAATATTTTGTAGCCTTATATCTTTAATTAAACGTTAATGCTACAAATTAATTGTGACAAATATATTATGTAGTAAGAGACGTTTTCTGTCATAGTTGTTGTGACTAACTATTGTGTTGAAATTAAAGTCGTCACCATATCTCTCTCTTGTAATCTTGTTGCCACACATGAGATTTTGTCACAATAACTAAATCTATTGTGACAAATAATTTTGTTGCAAGAAGGTACACCTATTGCCAGGAAATTTATTTTTGTCCCTATAAGTAAATTCCCACCTCTTTTGCCACAAAATAAATTGTAGTAATAAAAATAATTTATTGTGACAAACTATTTCGTCACGATATATCCAAAATGGACCTTTATTATGACAAACCTATTGTGACAAAAATATTATGTTGCAATATTCAATTCCCGCTGGCGGGAAAGTTTCCCGCCATACTTGTTGCGACAAAATATTGCAACAAAAAGGATTTTGTCACAAAAACTCCACCTAATATGGTTTGATGCCACAAAATCAAATTTTGTCACAACAAGTGAACATGTAGTGACAAAATTTATTTTGTGGGGATTATTTTTGTCACAAGAAGGAGAATTTGTTGTAGTGCTAGATTGCACATCTAACTCTTTTTGTTAGCATGTTAAAAGCTGGTATATATGAATAATGCAGTACTTACATTGCAGTTATTGTAGGTTCTTTTATATTCTCTTTATTTACATTTTTAGGTTCTTTTGTGCTTTGAATTGATATATTTTACCTTTCTATATCAAATCACATCCCTGAAAACTGACGTTGGGACTCAATGCAGAGAAAACGAAGAAAGATTGAATTGAAGATGTGTAGCCCACAGATTGTACTGGATAAAATTGTAGAGAAAATTGTGGAGATAGCGATCCAATCAGTGGGGCGTCATCTCGGTTATCCTTTACTTTACAAGAAAAACGTGAAGGATCTTGAAGTTCAGATGGATAAGCTTCAGAAGCTAAGAAGAACCATTCAAGGACAAATTGAAGAAGCCAAGACTAGAGGTGAGGTTATTGAGGATAATGTTTTAGATTGGCGAAATGGAGTAGACGAGCTGAGACAAGGAGTTGAGACGTTTATGGACGAAAAAATTGATAAGGAAAACGTTCAGTGCTTTAACTTCTCATGTCCTAACTTCATTTCGCGGTACAGGCTAAGCAAGGAAGCCGAAAAGATGATGGATAAAGGGAAAAGTCTCTCTGAGGAAGCCAACTTTGGTACAATTTCATGCCCTGCGCCATCTCCTCCAAAACTCCAATTGCCATCCAGCGAGGAATACGTGAGTTTTGATTCTAGAGAATTGGTTCGCAATAGGATCATGGAGGCATTAAAAGATTCCAAGGTTAATGTGGTTGGGGTATATGGAACAGGAGGGGTGGGTAAGACGACAATGGTTGAAAAGGTTGGCGAACAATTGAAAAAAGATGGACTTTTTGATGAAGTCGTGATGACAGTTGTCTCTCAGGATGAAAACGTGGTCAAAATCCAAGGGGTACTCGCTGACTGTTTGAATCTGAAACTGGAAAAAGAAACTGAAGTGGGGAGAGCATCTGAACTCTGGAATAGATTGAACAATGGGAAGAAAAATCTTGTAATATTGGATGACATTTGGAAAAAGATGAAGTTGAAGGAAATAGGTATTCCTATTGCAGACGGAAAGAAAGGTTGCAAAGTTATTCTAACATCAAGAAACCAACACGTCTTGAAAAATATGCAAGTTGATAAAGATTTCCTAATCCAAGTATTGTCAGAGCAAGAGGCATGGAACCTATTTAAGAAGAAGATAAATGTTGTCGACTCTCACAATCCACTTGATGACATAGCAAAGGCGGTTTGTAAAGAATGTCGAGGCTTGCCAGTTGCTATACTTGCAGTGGGAGCTGCATTGAAAGGCAAGAGCATGTCTGCCTGGAAAAGTTCACTAGATAAACTTAAAAAGTCCATGCTGAACACCATAGAAGATATTGACCAAAAGTTGTTTACCTCTTTAAGGTTGAGCTATGATTACTTAGAATCCACAGATGCAAAATCGTGCATCTTGCTCTGCTGTTTGTTCCCAGAAGATGCCCAGGTTCCAATTGAGGAGTTGGCAAGACAATGCATTGCGAGGAGGTTGCTTGGTCAAAAACCGGAGACATTGGAACTAGTAAGAGATATCGTACGTTCAGTGGTCAATACCCTCAAAACTAGTTGTTTGTTGTTAGATGGCAAAAATGATGATTTCGTGAAAATGCATGATATCATTCGAGACGTTGCCATTTTAATAGCAAAAGAAGAGAAAGCATATCTGGTCAAACATGGTGTCAAAGAGTGGCCGGAGACGGGGACTTATGAGAAATACTCGGCAATCTCATTAAGGTCCGAAACTATTCATGAGCTTCCCGATGAGTTAGTATGTCCGGAACTCCACACTTTAATGTTGGAATGTAGTCGCTGGTGGAGTACTAAAATTCCGGACAAGTTTTTTAAAGGGACAGAGAAACTTATGGTTTTAGAGTTGAACAGAGTAACTGTGTTGCCAATGCCATCTTCAGTTGAAAATTTGACGGAACTTCGAATGTTATGCCTAAATGAATGCCAGTTGGGAGATATAGCTATACTCAAGGATCTCAAGAATAAGCTTGAAGTACTTAGACTTCGAGGTTCTGATATAAAGGCGTTGCCATTTGAGCTAGGAGAGTTAACTCATCTTCTGTTGTTAGATCTGGGGGATTGTGAAGAGCTCGAAGTGATTCCAAATGGTGTCATATCCAAATTACACCGGCTTGAAGAATTACATTTCCCTGTTAGCTTTGAAAATTGGAAGGGAACAACAGCCAATGAGGAAATAAGCAAAGCGAGCCTTAAGGAGCTAATGTCATTGACTCGATTATCGACAATAGATATTTGCATACCATTTCTCAGGCTGTTGCCTGAAGACCTTGGCTTTCTGAATTTGAGCAGATTTTTTATTATAGTGGGCAGCCCCCGGTCAGGTTCTTGGGATTATCTAAGGAGAGAGTTTTTTTCATCAACGTCGGTGGTCCTGAACGGAGTCAATTTCGAAAATGAGGGTTTGATTGATTTCAGCATCTTGGAACGCCTACTTGGCAAACCAAAATGGTCCATTGAAAGAGGTGGACTATGCCCATCAAGATCCTTCAATAACTTAACTGAACTAGTACTTCTACAGTGCAAGTTGAAATATCTCTTCTCCCCCTCCTGCGCAAGAAGACTTCTGCAACTCCAACGTCTCGAAATACACAACTGTAAGACCATGGAAGCTGTAATTGGAAATGAAGAAGAAAAGGATGAAGAAATAATCACAAATGTTATAAACTTCAGGCAATTGACGACTTTGAAATTGAAAGGACTACCACGCCTCATAAGCTTCTATCCCCAGATAAGGAAGGCAACAGCAACCGAGAGTCATTCTTTTCCGCCTGCACAATCTCTCTTTAATGAAAAGGTACGCTTCGTCAAAATTATATTTACGAGCAAAGTTGTGGTGACCACATTTGGGTACTACGATCAGTATGTAGGAATCCATAGCATAATGACTTTATTCTTTGTTTCTTTTTGTTATATAGAAAAAAAGAGCATATTCTTCACTTATTTTTTGACCTTAATCATGTAATTATCGAGAATATCCTAGCTCTTAAAACCACCTCTTATTAATTATTGCAACTTGAAACAATCACTCTGTGCTTTTTTATTTGATTATATTATGTCAGTCAATGCTATTAAGAATTCATAATGTCCAGTGATCCCACCCTTCAAGTTCGAGGCTTGGAGTGTGCAAGATTAATGTTAATTCATCTTAGCGACTTGATTGGTATAATGGTTGACAAATGCTGAATTGGGGGTAATGTTTTGAAAATTGGATTGGTAAGCAAACCGAAAAAGAAAATGGGTGGACGGGTCACCTGTTCAACCGGTATCGGACCGTGACATCATAATTAACTCAAATCTTTTAAAATTCATATATGCGGATAAAATGTATTTATTATATATGTGAACTCATGCGCGCTAAAATTAGTGAAATGAGCTAAACTTTTCTATCCAATGTTTTCAATATTTCTTATTTAAATTTCTAACTTATCCTAGCTATGCAAGTTGCCGAGCAAAAAAAGCTATGCAAGTTTCATTTTATTTTTTTTTTTAAAGAAAATTAAGAAAGTAAGAATGAAATTCACAAGTTCATGAGGCAAGCAAACAAAGCCTAAACGAATTTGGGTTTTTTTTTTTTTTTTCCCGGTGTGAATTTTGGATTTTGATTTGGTCCGAATTATATGAACTCAACAATGACTAATTTACAATGAATTTAGAATTTTCTGAGAATCCCTTTGGTTCGCTTTTTTATTTGTCTATTTACTTCTTTGCTTAAGCATAAGCAAACATAAATAAACGAGTTAATTTGGCTACCTATTTGCTCATTGTATTGACCCTTTGTGATGCATTTAAAGTTGTAGGAAAAATTGTCATTTAACACAAAAATAATCGAATAAGAAACAAAGTGTCCACCAAACTAAACATAAATATGATTAACGTGATTCTTCAGCGTGCATAATTGCCAACCCTGGTGGTTCAATTGACCCACCACCTGTCTGCCGGGTTTGCTATTTACCAGCCGTTTTCAACATTTAGGCCGGTTTTTGTTTATAAGAATTGTTTTCGAATTTCACCAAACCTTAAACTGAACCAGTCAGCGGTTAAACCCGTCGAACCAGCCGATCCGGTCTAGATTTTAAGACAATGCTTCGGAGGTGTACTGTTTTGGAAGAGTTATTACATAGTGTCATGTACACAATTTTCAGCGTGTGTAATTGCTAACTCATTCTAATATTTTTGGTGTTTAAATTTTCATTTTCCTTTCGGCTAATGTTGCTCTATACTACCAACCTTGGAGTCAAATGTTTTAGAAAATAACTTGTGATACGAGTGAGTGTTGCAGGTTGCATTCTCTGCTTTGGAGGAATTATCCATTGCTTCAGTGCCAAACATAACAGAGATATGGGACAAGAACTTACTTCCAACTGATCAGTCCTTTTGTCTACTGAGGTCCTTGAAAGTCAAGTATTGTCAAGAATTGATGAATATGATCCCATCACACGTGCTCCCACGGTTACGGAATGTAGAAACCCTCGATGTTGAGGAATGTTCGAAGATGGAAGTGATGGTAGTCTTGGAGAAAAGGGAAGAAGAAGCCACCAATATAGATATCATCCTGTTCCCAGAGCTAAGGAGATTGGAGCTTAAATATTTGGAAAACCTTAAAGCAGTTTGCGCCTACAAATCCGAAGACCAACTCAACTTCAACGCGCAGGTACTAATTTCTTACCTTCTTTTTTTGGGGTGCGCATATTTATCCATTTAAAACCAATGGAAGAAGCAATTAATAGAAAATTGGATTTGGAACGTTTGTTATTGGAGACGTAAAATAAGAAAAGAAAATACACGCACTTGATCCTCACAATCCATCTAGCAAGTGGAATTATTACTATTTCAAGAACCTAATTTTGTCAGGTGTTGTTCTATTTAAACTTTTTTAATAATGGTAGGGACACGCAACTCCACCACACTACCAATCACACAACCCTATGTGGAATTGCATGATTGCTTGTTGCAAAGTAATATCAAAGTGCTTGTTTTTCCATTACCAATCGTGTAGTGCCACGTATGCTTGTGTGGTTGGTGGTATGGTTTCAAGTTTTTTGGGCTTTTAAATCTTAGCTTTATCTTTATTCAACTCTTTTTCATTGTCCAGTCTTGTGTCAAATTTTTGTGAATTTTTAATTCATCTTGACGAGAGAAATTGAAAAGTAAAAAAATTTAATTTTACCCAAATATTTTTTGAAAATATCCAAGATAAAACTCAAAAATCCCAAAATGCCCTGTTTTTGGGTTTTATCTTGGAGATTTCCAAAAAAAAATAAAAAATTTATTTTTCTGATTCCTCTCGCCGAGACGAATCAATAATGCATAAAAAAATTGACATAATACTAACAAACGTGGAAAAAATTTGAACAAGGACTATAAGAAAAGAAAGAAAGAAAAAACCAAAAAACTAAGAGGAACAGGGGTAATAACTATCATGGTGAGGAGAAATGGTTGTGAGTTTAGTCCTCCCAAAATTTTATACATCTCAGCCCCATAGAAAAAAATAAAAGAAAAAGGAAATTCAAATTTAAAACACGAGTCAGACCCATTTGAACAAAACATGTACCAGTAGAGTATTTCGTATTTGTACGATATAAAGCCTCTTAGAAAACCATGAATCAATACGAATTCAGAAACAAGGACAAGAAATTTGCCCGAGAAAAATACCATGCAAGACTTCACTTCCATCCAACATCACTGCTGTTTCGAGCTTAGCCCGCTGCTTCATTAGCAATTTCGACAGGCTATCCTTGCCTGAAAAGCATACATATTGCCACTTTCATTCTTTAAACAATTTCATTATTCAATACAAAATGAAATTTTACAGGTTGTATTCCCAAAGTTGAGGATTATGCATCTCATCAGATTGGGAAGACTTTCAAGTTTCAACAACACTTCTAACATAACCGAAACACGACCCTTGTTCAACCACCAGGTACGGATGTTTCAAATTCTGTGAATTACCCGTGACTGTTGTACACACGAGAAAAGATGATTAGGAATATTACAGTTCAATTGAATTTTTTTAATAAGAGTTTTATCGAATGCAAACATTGGTATGTGGATATGTTGACGGTATTCAAGGACATTACAACCTTATAACACTGACAAATGTTTTCACCAAATTTAAATTAAAAATTACCACTTCTTATTTGGGTTTGATTCTTAATCTGAATGTATTTTCCTTGAATTGTGGCAAACATTTATATTTCCTTAACATTGATTTGGAGCCGATTCTAAGCCTATAAATTGGTTGTACTGCTGCTTAACTATTTCAGATTAAAACAAAAAATAGTTAGCAATTTGCTTTCGATATTGTAGTGCATTCCTTAGTACATGATTGTGCTTGCTTTTGTTATCATGCAGGAACCATGCTTAGGGTATCCTTGTTGCAGTGGATTGATATAATTAATATACATACATAAATATGTGAAGAGAGAAATGAATAATTTCTCAGTATCACAACACATTTAAATTTTATGAATTCCAAAAGTATCTCTTCAGTACCAACCCTCCTCCCTTTTGCTTTTACCTACGGCAAATCGAGTGCGCTTTCTTTAACAAATTAACATCTGATACTCACCTTTGCGCTTTCTTTAAACCAACATCCATCCATGTTCATTTCGATCTTTTGACGACCAAAGTGAACGCTTAATTGGAGAATGTTCGGTTACTAGATGGTGACACCAACGTTTAGTTTTGCGGTGGCCGAAAAACCACCACCATTTCGGCCCAGTTTGCTTAACTTGCTTATCACTTGGATATCTAATGAAAACTAGTGTCAAGCCACAGGCAACCATTATTTGTTAACTTGGAGCTAACTTTTGGAAGCCACTCACTCATTCTAATATTTTTGGTGTTTAAATTTTCATTTTCCTTTCGGCTAATGTTGCTCTATACTACCGACCTTGGAGTCAAATGTTTTAGAAAATAACTTGTGATACGAGTGAGTGTTGCAGGTTGCATTCCCTTCTTTGGAGGAATTGGACATTGCTAATGTGCCAAACATAACAGAGATATGGGACAAGAACTTACTTCCAACTGATCAGTCCTTTCGTCTACTAAGATCCTTGACAGTCTCTTGGTGTGAGAGACTGATGAATGTGGTCCCATCACACATGCTCCCACGGTTACGGAATGTAGAAACCCTCGATATTTCCTTCTATTGGAAGATGGAAGTGATCGTACTCTTGGAGGAAAGGGAAGAAGAAGCCACCAATAAAGATATCGTTCTGTTCCCAGAGCTAAGGAGTTTGACGATTTACGGATTGGAAAACCTTAAAGGTTTTTGCGCCTACAAATCCGAAGACCAACTCGACTTCAACGTGCAGGTACTTATTTACTACTAATTTCTTACCCTTTTCTTAGTAGATATTGGTGGCCTTTGGGGTGCGTTTAAGCAGATTGGTTTTATCCATTTAAAACCAATGGAAGAAGCAATTAATAGAAAATTGGAGTTGGAACATTTGCTATTGGAGACGTAAAATAAGAAAAGAAAATATACGCACTTTAATTAGCTTTAGCTCCTCACAATCCATTTTCCAGATTCCATTCCAATTCAGTTAGTAATTATTAGTACTATTTGAAGTACCTAATTTTGTTGTCAGGAGTTGTTCTCTTTCAATTTTTCCAATAATGGTAGGGACACGCAACTCTCCCACACCACCAACTACACAAGCCTACGTGGCACTGCATACTGCATGATTGGTGGTTGCAAAGTAGTTTCAAGAACAATGATAGAGTCACACCACATGTGAGAGAGGGTGTGGTGGAAGGGGTGTGACTATCATTTTTGTAGTTTCAAAGTGCTTGTTTTCCCATTACCAATCGTCCAATGCCACGTAGGCTTGTGTGGTTGGTGGTGTGGTGTGTCTCTAGAATTATTCAAATTTTTTTTTTGTTGATTTTTTTGGCTTTTAAATCTTCGCTTTATCTTTATTCAACTCTTTTTCATCTTTGTTAGTCTTGTGTCAACTTTTTGTGGATTTTTAATTTGTCTCGACGAGAGAAATCGAAAAAGTAAAATTAAAAAATTTTACTTAAATATTTTTTTAAAATGTCCTAGATATAAAACTCAAAAATCCGAAAATGCCCCGAATTTTGGATTTTGTCTTGGATATTTCCAAAAAAAAATTGGTTAAAAAGAATTTACTTTTCCGATTCCTCTGCCGAGATGAATCAATAATGCATAAAAGTTTGACATAACACTAACAAACGTGGAAAAAATTTGAACAAAGGACAAAATAAGAAGGAAAAAAAAAACAAAAAACTAAGAGGAACAGGGGTAATAACTATCACGTGAGGAGAAATGATTGTGAGTTTAGTCCTCCAAAAATTTTACACATCTCATCCCCATGGAAATTTTCCGAGTTGATCGGCTTCCAAATAGACAAAAATAAAAGAAAAAGGAAATTCAAATTTAAAACACGAGTCAGGCCAATATAAACAAAACATGTACCTACCACTAGAGTATTTCTTCGGTCCCACTCACAAACAAAAATGAGAAATTATTTCAAGAAATGGAAGTGCATGTCAAAACTAGGCTCGAGGTTCCTCATCCTTTCCTATTCCATTGATCAGAACAAAAACTCATGCATATTTTTCTTGAGTGAAGTACTTTTGTGCACGCCCATGCAGTGTCACAAGTACTATTCTGTTGTATTAAATGCACAGAATGAATTTTTACAGGTTGTATTCCAAAATATATAAGCCATCTTTATAC